>PVHX01010504.1:0-69678 GCA_004024805.1 Geosciurus inauris
AAAAAAAAAAAAAAAAAAAAAAGACAGCCTCAATCTGAAGTACATGGCCTGGGAATCCATCCAATTATTAACTAGAGTAACTGTTATTACCTCTCCCAATCAAAGGGAGGCAGCTGTTAATCTCTGGTGGTTTGCAAGGGCTGGTGGCCTTTGTACATGACTTCTCTGTAGACAGTAATTATGTTCTTTGTGATTATGGAGGAAGGCCTCCCTAGCCTTTTAGACAGAGGTGACAGATGGGGAAAACAGTTTGTATGTTCATTAGCAGGATAGGCTAGATTTGTTCTGAGCATCTGTGGCACCTTAAGAACTGTTTAGAGATAATACAAGTGGTTTTGGCAAGTCCATAAATTTGCTACTCAGTAGTCCAATTTATAGATGAAAATCCTGGAGTAAAATTTTTTATGGTTCTTTTCTCCATATGGAAAACTTTTCTACCCTTAAAGGACGTCATCCTACTCTTCTACTATTTCCATTTGTTAACATTAGTTTTAAAAGAAGTAAGCACTTTTTATCCCAGCTACTCTGGAGGCTGAGGCAGGAGGACGGTGAGTTAAGAGGCTTAAGAGGCCAGCCTGGGCAACATATAGTGAGACCCTCTCTCTCTCTCTCTCTCTCTCTCTCTCTCTCACACACACACACACACACACACACACACACACACACACACACAGACACAAAGGCATGCTCAGTGTTTCAGCTATAGGCAATAACACTGAAAGGACTCAGGTAAACTTGTGGGAACATGGTGCCAAACTGAGTAAAATCATAAGCTACAGTCAAGGTAATATGGTAAGGACCTGAGAGAAGTCTTGAGCTTTCTCAAGATCAGAGGAATAATTCCTTTGTGATGCTAATTAGTCGTTGGACCCTTTGGAAGACTCTCCCATAGGGAGTGGGACTGTGTCATTTTTACTCATTTGGACTAAGGGAGAAGAAAGCAGGGTAAGAGAAGGTGGTGTAATAACTAAAGGATAGAAGCAGGACATAAGACGAGTACTTTAAGTTGTTATGAGACAGAAAATGAAAGATTTGTAAGGAGTTCACTGCTACAATCGAACAAAACTCACATAAAGTACTTTTATTTTCCTATCCTCATGCTCTCCAAAGCTGTGTCAGTGCTCACAAGCTAGTGACTGACAGACTTAAAAATAAATAAATGCAATATAGTGAGATAAATACTATACTAAAGGGACAAAGAAGCTGCATGCATGTGGAAGAAATAGTTCCTTTGACCAGCTTTTTAGGACATAACTGGTATCAACATGAATTGTCTTCAGAGTTATCATAATATGAAAAATTAAAAGATGAAGGACTCAAGTCAAGGATCTATGTATGAGGTTCCCTGTACAATTTCTTTATCTTTCCACCATTCCCAATTCCAGGTCCACCTCCCACTAATTTACAGCAGGACACGAGAAGTCTCAGCACAGCAGTTTCCTTCTTTCCTTGCGCCAGCATCTCAAGTGCCCTGACTGTCTCAAAGCTTGGAGGTAAAACAAGTTTGGAACTATGAAACTGAAGAGAATTTGCTTTGTGCAAGGGTGGGTGTATGGATGAGAACCAGTAACGTGGACAAACTCTTCCAGGTCTAGCAGCTTTCAGGGGGCTGAACCTTAGAGTGTGAAAACTTTTCCTCAGAGATAACATGGGAAAGGAGAAAAGTATTCCTATAGAACCCTGATTTTTCTGCATTATAATATGTAGGCTTCTTTACTGATTATCCTATTTAATTAGAAACTAGATCATGCTGATTATCTATTTACTTAATTGCAAACTAGACTATGAGTGTTCTAATATCTGGTGCTATACTAGATTTAGCAAAAAAGCAGGTATTCAATAATGTTTACTGAATTGAAGAATTAAGGTACAGTTTAATTTCTTTTTCTTTTTGGTACCAGGGATTGAACTTAGGGGTACTCAACCACTGAGCCATATCCCCAGTGCTATTTTGTATTTATTTAGAGACAAGGTCTCACTGAGTTGCTTTGTACCTTGCCATGGCTGAGGCTGGCTTTGAACTCGCGATTCTCCTGTCTCAGCCTCCCAAAGTGCTGGGATTATAGGCGTTCACCACCATACTCTGCTAAGGTACACTTTAATTTCTGACACTCTGACATCAGAAATTCCATTAGAGGAAAGCTCATCAACTCACAATGAGGGGGAAAAAAGTCTAGAAACACCTGTGTGCTTGAGAAAGTCAATGTAGGAGTACAGGTAAGTTAGAAACTGTGGAAGAGGCTACTGGCCTACTTGTTTGGGCTGACAAGGAAAGGAAGATCCTACTCTTAGCCCTGCTTGAAGGGGACAAGCCAAGAACGGGAGGCCAGAGACATGAAGGTCAACTTCAGGGCCTTTGCCAACCATTTTTGCTTATATCCTGCCTTATTCATCTAGGCATTGGTTCTTTTGTCTATTCTCAGGAAAAGTAGAAAGCCAGGTCCTCCTATATGTTTAGGGAAGGAGGGAAAGCACAATTTTAAGAAGTGGAAACAAATGTGGTGAGAAAAATTTTACTTTCTTAAAGTACTGGCCTGGAGGGCTACTGATAGCAATATTTTGAGGGTTTATCATGTGGCAGGCCCCAGGCTATTCTCTCATACATCCTCAGGATAATTCTGTGAGACAGAAATTGATGTTCCTTTTACACAACTAAGAAAACTAATCTTAGAGGAATTAGTTACTTGCTCAAATTTACATAGCTAGAAGAGGCAGATCTGGGAATTGAGCCTAGGTTTATCTGACTTCTGATAGTGTGATGGGTTTACACCAATAATGCTGGAAAATCTAGTATGTGGCCACATATATGTGTTTGACTTTTGGCATACCACTAAATATTCCAAATTTGCAAAATCTTGTCTCAATATACTAGAAATATTCTAAAATTTATTTTAAAATACTTTTAGATCTATAGAAGAGATGCAAAATACAGTAAAGAGTTTCTATACGCCCTAATCTAGCTTTCCTTTATATTAACATCTTATATAACCATGGTACATTTATCAAAATTGAGAAAGGACATTGGTACCATACTCCTAACTATATACTATAGCCTTTATTTGGATTTTCCCAGTTTTTCAACTGATGCTGTTTTTTGTTACAGGACTGAATCTAGAATGCCATGCTGCATTTAGCTCAATCCTATTTTGAAGACAAGGTAACATTACAGGAGGGATCCTGAGCTTTCTTATAGCATTCCTAGCAGCTTAAAAAAAATCTTGAAATAATCCAGACTCAGAGAATGTAAAGGAATGTAAGTTTGATCATCACAAGTCACTAAAAAGGAAATGAAAGAGCTAACTAGATTCTAAAAGACTGAAACACGAGTAGTTCTTTTAACTAGTGGTACAGTTCTTGAGACTGTCAGGAAATATGAAGAAATGTGTACATAGCAAGAGAGAAGCATGGCTTGAGTAAGGCAGGAGGGAATGTGGGACCAGGGTTAGAAGAGATCCCAGATGGCATGGCTCAAGATGGGCTTCCTGCAGCTCCAGTTCCAACTAGCTTTCAACATTTTTCTTAACTGGAGCTTTCTTTCAAAAACTCTTTTTTTCCTGGATGTAAATGAATTGGAGCTCATTCCTGTATGCTCAGCTTCCAGCTTCAGCACAGGTACTGTTTCTAAGTCTTTCAAATAAGCCTTTCCTGCATGTGCCCATGATAAGATATTTACTCCAAAAACAGTTGTTTTTTTTTCGCAAGAAGCAGTTGGGTTATAAGCCTTGTGAAAGGAAACAAAGAAGGTCAAACACAGCTTATTTTAGAAATGCTCCTGCTAGGAAGTACTGGATCTGCTTAATTTAGTCTAGAGGAAATGAAAGGAAGGAAATAGCTAGTGATAGGTTTCTCAAATGGATTATCTGGAGCCTGCTTTCTGGTTTAGACTCTTCTCTTCTCTAGCATCAAAACAGGCCTAAGGGAGGAACACACAGGAGGCAAATACAATGCAAAAGATGTCAGGTATGAGACTCTGATATAAAGTGTGGTTAAGGAAGACAGCAATGGCAGCCTTTCAGATTTGGGGTACTTCAAGGTACCCAGGTTGGTACTTTGGGCATGGATGAAAACTGCTTAACAAAGAACTTCTCTTTCCATTAAAATGTGGCACATGACAGGTTCTTAAGCTAAGAATAGTTTTGTGGACTTTTACAGAATATATGTTCTTTATTCTTGATTTTGCTAAAACAATGAGCAAATGTATAAAAGAGTTAATACAGCCCCACTGAATTCTAAACGTTAGAGCTATGTGCACTACTAACTTGTGGCTGGTGAAAATAAAACCTTTACTAAAGGTGAACTAAAATGTTTTCAAGTCTACTTATTTAAGGCAAACAAAACTCAGAGAAGTAATTAAGCCTGGAGAACATGGGACTATTAGAGAATCTTATTTATTTATGCAAATATAAACCCTTTCTCATTACAAGGAATACTCTGAGGTTCATTTAAAGAGAAATTTGATGATCAATTTATATTTACTCAAAGTTTTTAATATGCAGTCTGAAATATAATTTTTCTTTAAGTCAGCATGTAAATTTATATCCCCACAATGTGAGAAAGTAATCATATGGAAAAGAAACATAAAACTCCTAAAAAGAACCCATACCTCTGAAAATATTCATCTGTAAACATTAAATGGCACACAATACTAAGAGGCCTTTTTAGGAGGTACAGAAGAGGCAGGGATCTGAGAAAGGTAAGCAGAAATGACATACTGGATGTGGGTGGGGGGGCACGGCAGCGATCAGACAGAAAAATCATTTAGTGTTGCTAACTTAATGACAAAGTATTACAAAATGATTCACTACCAGCTGTAGCCCAGACCAATATCTATCTTCCAGACTGTAAGCACCTTGTGAGCAAGTAATGTCTTAGACATTTAGAGTCTGAAAGCAAAGCGGTAAGAGTGTAGCCTATGGAATAATTCTGCTGGAGTCTGAGTGCCAATTCTTCCACTTTTTAGCCATAAAACATCAGCCCAATTACTTATCTTCTTGATGCCTCAGTCTTATTATTCATAAAACAGGGATCAAATTGTCATCTGAAGTGGTTGCTGGAAGTATTAAATAAGTTAATCTGTATATATACTAAACATTCTCTTCTTCAAAATTGTACTTCTTGTTCTTCTCTAGCTAAGTATTTAAAATATATTCATAAGGTAAATATTAACTACTACCCCAGAGGTTTTTCTAGCCTTCATATTTCACTTGCATTTCATTTGATGCTAAGTGACAGATACTCATTGCAGGAGACTTTTAATGTTCTTAGGGACATATCATGAAGTTGTACTATAGTTTGAATCTTCTAAAGACCTTTATTTTAACTAAGGATCTATCTATTCACCCTATTAGTCTCAGCTCCAATGAAAGGGGTCTTTTCTTCTCTTGACCTCTAGATTTTCTTCTCTGACCTACTACATCCATGAACAGCTCTGTACTTCCTTAATCATAATAACCATTGATATTCTAATTATCTAAGTGTCCAAAAGTGTAGAGCCTATAGCTGTGTTATTAACTGCCATTTCCCATGTGGTTAGCCCATGAAATTGTTAACAATTGTTGAGCTCATATATACCACATATACACACACATACCAGGCACTCTTTTTAAGTTCTTCCTTCCAAAAAGAGTCTCATATAGTATCACACAATTGATATAATTATTATTCCTATTAGTTCCACTTACATGGGGAAACTACAGCTCACAGAAGATAAGTAGCTTGCTTATGGTTCTATAAATAGTGCTTAATTTAGGAGCCAAACCCAGATGTGTCTGACTCTAGAATCAGAGTTTTTAACTAACATGCTATATTTCCCTGTCTGCATAGAGTGTAATGAAAAAAAAAAAACTAAACTTTTTAGACTAAAAACTTTTTAGAACTAAAATGTCTGTAAAGTGATTGTAGTTATGTAAGAAGTTAGTGTTGGAAAGTTTCCCTATACCAATGATAGCACTCTATACATGATGAACTACAAACTTCTAGATTGGAGATGGCTCTACATAATTCTTAAAAATAATACTAATGAAGCTTGGAAAAGCTATTATTCAAATAGCTGAGAATGGTAAAAGACAGAAAAGAATTACAGAATCTAAGATTTTCAGAGGAACTTAAAAATGATCTAATTAGTTGAACCCTAATAGATGAGAGAAAGATATACCACAGAATATATTAAAGTGGATATTTTGGTAGTTTGGAAATATATATGTGATCTGTAGTCCTACTATTTTTCTGATATATTTTATAACTCACTGTCATGGATTCTATAACAGGCTTGTTATTATATCAACTCAGCAAACTATCTAGCACCTATGATATGTAAGGAATATAAAGTTGGTACTTTAGAAGACAAAACTGAGCTCTATATATGTACTATGACTTGAAATGCAATTAAATAAACTAATAAAAAAATCTCATAAAACTAAAACCTGTCCTCTTGATTATATAGTCAGTATATAAATGCTATAAATTATTGGCTTTTTTTTAGATTTAAAAAAATCCATCTAATTGGTCCTTGAAATGAGTACAATAACCTGGAATATGTAAGTAAAAGCAAACAGACAGTGAATAACTGTTAGTATTATAAGCCTTCAAATTAACACCAGTTTCTCCCTTTGAATAGACTGACTTTGTGATGTAATTCTCAGAACTCCTGGCATCACTAAATCTGCCAAGTTGGTCATTTTTGTAAAGAAAGCTATTTGGCCCAAATAGGCATCTGTTTTGAATGTTTAGGCATCTGCTTGCCTTAAGGCAAGGAATGGACAAGAAGGAGAAGGAAGAAGGAGAAAGAACAAGGAAGGAGGAAAGAAGCAGAAGCAGAAGAACAAGAAGGAGGGGGAGGGGGAGGAAGAAGAAAAAAGAAGAGGAGGAGGAAGAAGAAGAAGAAGCAAAAAACCCCACCATTTAATTTTAACAAATATTTATGGTCTGCCAATTATGTACTTCCTAAACAGCAGAAATACCAAAGTACACAGGACAAGGACCTGCCCTCAAGGACCTAATGTTCTACTCAAAAAGATCTGAAAACAGATTAGTGAAACCCAGTGTGGTAAGCCCTGTGTGTGATGGACATATAGGACACATCTTAGGCTTATATAGGAGGTGTCTAACCTGGTTGTATGAAGGAAACATTTCTTAGAAGACGGGACACAAGAGTTGAGCCTGAACAGGCAAGAAGCCATCCAAACAAAAGTGTATGTTACCAGGCATGGTAGCACACACCTGTATTCCTAGCAACTTGGGAGGCACAGGCAGGAGGATCTCAAGACTCAAGCCAGCCTCAGCAACTTAGTGAGAACTCAGAAAGTTACTGAGACCCTGTCTCAAAATAAGAAATAAAAAAGGGCTGGGGATGTGGCTCAGTGGTTGAGTGTACCTGAGTTTAATCCCCAGTACTAAAGGAAAACAAAAGTATATGTTTATGTGGTGAAAGTAGGTACGCACTGGGGGATGAGAGAAGGCAAAAGAATAGGGAGGGAGACAGCTGGGTTTTTAGGGGTTAAGGTATGTAAGAAATAAGATAGTGTGGGCCCAATCAAGAAACTACAAGCCATTGGAAATGGTTAGTATTGCATAAGAGTGGGTATTATGGTTTGGATATGGAGTGTCTCCCAAAAGCTCATGTGTGAGACAATCCAAGAATTTTCAGAGGTGAAACCTAATCAGTGGATCAATCCACTGATAATGGATTAACTGGGTGGTAACAGTAGGCCAATAGCCAGTAGTATTTGGCTGGAGGAAGTAGGGAGTGCACTTTTGGGGTTTATATTTTGTCCATGGTGAGCCAAGCTCTCTCTGTGCTTTCTAGTTGTCATATTCTGAGCTGTTTTCTTCCACCATGCCCTTCCACCATGATGTTTTGCCTCACCTGGGGCCCAGATCTATGGAGTCATCAACCATGGACTGAACGTCTGAAACCATGAGCTAAAATAAACATTCCATCCTCTAAATTGTTCTTGTCAGATATTTTGGTCCCAGTGATGTAAATTCTGACCAAAACAGTGGAGAATGTTGAGAGATGATGCCAGAGAAACAGGCAGGAAATAGATTTTGTAGTGGCCTTTGTATGAAAAGATAGTTTCAATTGAATTCTGAAGCAATAGAGAGCCATCAAAAGGTTTTAAAGCAGGAATTGACAAGCCTAGCTTTTCACTTTTGAAAGTAGTTCTGGAAACTATATAGAGGACAGTCTAGAGAGAATTAAAGCAAGAAAACAAATAGCTCTAATATAAGGTTATTGTATTTCAACTGAAAAATGATTAAGATCCCAATACCAGCAGTAGTAATAATTCAAATGATGAGGAAGGGTGACTGGCTATAAGTTGTATTTATAAGAATCAGACTTGGCAGCTGGCACAGTGGCGTACACCTGTAATCCCAGCGGCCTGGGAGGCTAAGGCAGGAGCAAGCCTCAGCAATAGCGAGGTGCTAAGCAACTTAGTAAGATTCTGTCTCTAAATAAAATACAAATAGGGATGGGGACATGGCTCACTGATAGGGTGCCCCTGAGTTCAATCCCCAGTACTGGGGAAAAAAAAGAATTAAACTCAGCTGCTGACTGTAGGTGGTATAGAGAAAGAAGTCAATTTCAAAAAACAATTTTTTTAAAAATCAAGAATCTTTACATATAAGACAAACTGGTCTGATACAAGATCAGAATATCTTTCTTGAAATAGATTAAAATTCATTTGGGTAAACCATGTGTAAAAAGAATCTAATAATTTTTGAGGTAATATCTCAGTGCTAAATGAGTTAGGTGGTAGTCACAGGATCTAGAGCTCCAAAAAGGGGAGGGGGAGCAAGCAAAAGCCCTAATGCTTCCTTCTCATAATGCCAAGTTAAAGACACTTCTAAAAAGCATTTTAATTTCCATATGTAATCTTGGTAAGTAAAACACTAGCTACTGGGTATTTGTATGTAGGACTGAAATTTGGACAAACTATACTGCATTTGTCATTAATTAGTGATCAGAGTTCAGTACTGTTAATTCCATGTAAAAGATAAAGGAGTATAAAATTTGAAAGGGAGGGAAGAAGAAACAGAAGATATACTGCTTTGTCTAGGAAAGGCAATTTTTCTTCCAATGAATGTCATACATTGGTTGCCATGTACTCCAAACAACAAAATCTTAACTTTCTCCTTAATTTGCACCTACAAAGATTCCTGTGGCATTAGTTTATAGGTCCCATTGTTCTTTAAGGATTTTGTGTCTTTAGAGAACAAAGGCATATATATAGTAATATGAGTTTGGTATTCCTACTATGAACAGAGCAGTAAGGTCAACATCAAAGGCCACCATCAACTATAGCCAAACATAGAATACATGAACAGTTACGGGGGAAGCTAGACTTAATAATTGTATGACTATGTGCTTCTGTTTCCAAAGACTTAACAGCATCCATAAATGCAGAGACAGTGTAAATCTAAGCTCCATAAGGTACCAGCTACTCAGAGATGACTGTGTCCTTCTCAGAAGGTACATTTCTGACCAGACATTTCTGGTCATCATATTTCAGATGGCCTGTGAGTGGCAGTGCCTCACAGTCAGCAGGCTACAGCAGTTATGCAGTTATGTTGCCTTTGCTCCATTTTTTTTTTTTTAAAGAATAAAACAACTCTACAGGAAGAACAAGGGCTATTTTAAGTTAAACCGGAAAGTCAAAACTATTAAATTAAAAAATTGCTTTATAAGCTTAGATACCTTATATACTTAATTTGAATAAATTTACAGGAAGGCATGAGTGAAAATCAGAGAGATTTACTAACATTGTTATACTTTAAAAAACTTAATTTGTTATTTCATCTCCCAAGTATGATTTCTCTTGGCTGATTAGACTTCCTTCCACAGATGTGAAGGAAGAATCTTTTATCTGTTTATCTTTATTTATAAAATAACACTAATATATAACATGATGCCTGACTCTAAGCTCTTAATTATTTACTGAATTAACATATGAATATTCTTATATGAATAAAATACATCCCAGCCTACAAAGGAATAAATCAGAAGACTGCAGTCTCTAAATATGTTAAATGCCAAAATGAACTAAGAACCATAATTTGTTTACTAGTCCCATTTAACATATCTGCCCAATAAACATACCAGAATTTAAAGTTAAAATAATCAATATATACACACAATGTATAGAAACTGTTTTCTTATAAATGGAAAGATAGAGCTCCAGCAGTGCCAATGTTTTAGTGCACTTCTAGATTTTAGATAATACCACATTCTCATTTTTATTCCAAGTGCCAATGTTTTAGTGCACTTCTAGATTTTAGATAATACCACATTCTCATTTTTATTCCTCCGGCCTTGCTGCTGGTGGTAATGGTTGGTGGGAATAGATTTCTACTGTTCTTAACTGCTGGGTATCATCATACTCTTTCTTATTCTTCCTGACTGTCCAATAATTGACTTTTTGTAATAAAATCCTTTAATTAATTTACTTATTTATTTGTGGTGCTGGAAATTGAACCCAGGGCCTTGTGCATGCAAAGCAAGTCCTCTACCAACTGAGCTATATTCCCAGCCCTTAAAATCCTTTATTTTAAATACTTTTTTTTTGAAATTCCTAGTTATTAATTTCTTTTTAATTTTTTTTAAATGGACATAAAGTCTTTATTTTATTGCTTTGTATGTGGTGCTGAGGATCGAACCCAGGGCCTCACGCATGCGAGGCAAGCGCTCTACCGCTGAGCTACAATCCCAGCCCCTAGTTATTAATTTCTTGATTGGATACTATTCAAGGCACTGATTATCCCTTGTGTTCTTACATTAGTATATTATGTCTTACTATCCACTGTTGCTTAACATTTTCATTAGCTTATTCAACAAACATTTATCAAGCAACCATTATGTTCTTATGTTAGGTGCTAGGGACAGATAAAACAGGCATGTCCATGCCTCTGTGGAGTTTACAGTCTAGCATTCCAGTCTGGTATCATTTGTTGCTATTCATGACTATAAACTCAGTGAAAGTAAGATCATGAAATACTACTCAATTCTTTAATGTAGATACTTTATCAGAAAAAACTTTATGTAATTTATTGCTTCAAGTCAACCAAACTATAAGAAGTAATTTTCACTAGTTAATAAACCAAAGTAGCCGGGCACTGTGGCACAAGCCTGTAATCCCAGCACTTAGGGAGGCTGAGACAGGAGAATCGCGAGTTCAAAGCCAGCCTCAGCAACGGCGAGGTGCTACGCAACTCAGCGAGACCCTGTCTCTACATAAAAAAAACACAAAATAGGCCTGGGGCTGTAGCTCAGTGGTAGAGCGCTTGCCTCGCATGCGTGAGTCACTGGGTTCGATCCTCAGCACCACATAAAAATAAATAAGTAAAATAAAGATATTGCATCCATCTACAACTAAAAAATATTTAAAAAAAAAACAAAACAACACAAAATAGGGCTGGGGATGTGGCTCAGTGGTCGAGTACCCCTGAGTTCAATCCCCAGTACCAAAATAAATAAATAAAATAAATCAAAGTGATAGGAAGAGTCAGTCCTTCATAGCTGAACTTCAGTAATCCATTTGTGTGCCTGTGTTATAATTAGGTATCACAAAAATACCTAAATGATATACCTCATGCCAAGTATATACACAGAAGATACACAAAAGATGATCAGAGAGAAGATGTGTAGACTGGTCACAGATTCATCCAAATTCCCATTTTAACTAGATAAGAAATCTAAATTTGTTTCTGTGGCAATTTATGATACAAGATAGTATAACAGTCTCAAAGTTCTCTATCAAATAGACTCAGCAATCTAATCACAGTGTGCCCTGTGATTAGGTCAAGACGTATGAGTTGAACGAACTTAATTCAAACTATAAGAGAGATTTATTCCATATGGTTTATTCCAATTTGAATTTGGTATGTATCTCTAATTACTTTACAGACTAATTCAGTCAAGACTGCCAATTTCAATTTTCAATAAACCAATCGTTCCTTTTCAAACAGTGTATTAATTTTTAAGTTTTATGTTTTGAAGAACAGTAAAATGATAATATTCAAATTATTAAATCTGGAGCTCATTCACATACAGCTTATAGCTAGATGTGAATATCTGGACAGAGAAATAGATTGTTGAAATTCACATACACATGCACATGCAAGACTTGGACCAAAGATTTGTAGACTAAGGGTAGGAAATAAGTATTTCAACCTTAAATGTAAATGTTAATGAAACACTTGGGGCAGGTGGGCATGGGAGTATTAGGGGAATGACGACTAGTTTCTTTAGGGGGTGATGAAAGTGATGCACAACTCTGTGAATATATGAAAATCCACTGAATTGTTCATTCATCCACGATTTATTTAAGAGATGTAGTCTGGCTATGTTGTCCAGGCCTCAAACTCCCAGGGTCAAATCATCTTACCACCTCAGCCTTCTGAGTAGCTGGGACTACAGGTGTGCACCACCATGCCCAGTGATGTGTGTACTTTAAATGAGAGAACTATATGGTTTAAAAATTGTATCTAAACAAAGCTGTCAAAAATGTTAACAAAATGAAGTTGGGCATGGTGCACACGCCTGTAATCCCAGCACTTTGGGAGGCTGAAAAAGGAGACTCACGAGTTCAAAGCCAGTCTCAGTATTGGGGAGGCACTAAGCAACTCAGTGAGACCCTGTCTCTAAATAAAACACAAAACAGGGCTGGGGACGTGGCTCAGTGGTTGGTTGAGTGCCCCTGGGTTTAATCCCTAGTACCCCCCCCCCCAAAAAAAAGTTAACACAATGGTTCAGTTTTAAAAACTTAGTGAAACACTGATTTTCTACACATTTCTACCATAAGTGTTAAGTACTGATGCCTTTAATAAAAGTGGCAAACTGCTCTAAGCAAACATGATACATTAAATTCGAATTAGGGGAACACTGTTTTACAGAAAATATTTTGCACTTTACAAAGCATTCACATAGTTAGCCTAACTGGAGTTATAAAGTTTTATAAATTAATAGATCAGAATTGTATATTTTTCCCAAGTGAAGAAAACTGGGAATCACAGTCTCTGATTCTAGGTTTGGTTATAGCCTGACAAGTTTATCTTTTTCAGAGTAATCAATATGTTTCCAATATTGTGGCTGCAGAAGTACTGAGCTACTGGTTCTCAGGCCAGTCCCTGATTGTCCTTTAGGGAAATTTGAAAGAACTGCTAACAATCAAAAAAGAATTTCAGAATTCATGTATTTCAGAATATGTGATAATTTAAAAAGACCCAAATTCCAAAGGCAACTAAATTACATTCAGGGAATCATTCATTCATTCATTTAACAAACATTTTTGGAGCATCCATCCAATGACATATACTGAGATGTGTCTGTGTTATGAAGACAGTTAAACAACTAATCTCAGTTTTATACAGATGCTATAATGGAAGTACAGAGTGCTCTGAAAGCACAGAAGAGCAGTCACTATTTGCCTTTTTAAAAAATGAAATTATATGCTTTATGCATGAAAATAACTATAGCAGTATGTTGTCATATCCCTGGACAGGATGATATATACCTTCCACTTCTGTGTCTTAGGGAAAAAAAAAAAGAGGTGCATAAATCAATCATCACAAATCCCAATTGTTGTAACTGACCTTGATGAATTCACTTAACCTTGCCTACCTTACTTTCCTCATCTATGCCATCAATTTCTGACTCTCATAAGACAGAAGTGACTGTTACATTGAAATAAAGACATTTTAATGTAAAACTATGGTGTACAATTTTTCAAAACATCAACAATCAGATTTACACAATTTTCCTTATCTAAATGGCCTGATTACTCGAATACTTAACTTACTTTATTAGCAAATGTGTAAAGTTTTAACCACTTTGTTAGACAACATGCAGTAGCATGCTATAAAAAAAACGCCCTCAGATATATGAACCAGGCATTCATGCAGCATTTATATGCAGTGTATAGATGATACTAGTCTACCCTGTGGAGGATAAAAAGGACACGCTATCTTGAGGAGACCAGTGTGAGAGAGAAGAAAAATAAGTAGCCGTAAGTTCAGGTAAAATTTGGTACTTTCCCAGAAAGAAGTGCAGACAGAGTTATTTTATAGTTCAAAAACAAGGGTGCAATCACTGTTCCTAGGGAAATATTTTCATTTGAATTACTAAGTATTTGTCAATTCCACTACAAGCAAGATCAACATATACTTAAATGAATATTTGAAAATATAGTCATTTATAACTACTGTAATTTTTTCCTCTGTACTTTTATGATACTTAGAAAATAAGGCAGTACCACATTCTACTTAGAAAAGTTCATTCTGATCTTTCAGGATATTTAAGACAGTTTCTGGAGGGGTTTATTTTTTGTTTTTTTTTTTCTTTTTTGCTGTCCGTGTAAAGACTTACCAATACATAATAGTGGACCTATGAAATAGAAAAAGAATTGCAACTTAATTCTAAAATATCTTGAGAATAAAATGTTAATTTTATCCTTAGGTTTACACAGAAGGAAGATCTTCTAAGTGACCTGGACCATGCAAGTAAGCACACAAAGGCCCTGTAAATTGTGAAAAATTAATCACAACTACTGGCCATACTAGTTTTGGCTAAGCTAATATGACAGGTTGTATGGGGTGGGGGTAAATGTGGATTTTCTATATGTGTACCTAAATAGAAGAATTCCCTGGAGTATCTATTTTAATTAACCACTATTAGCATTTTAGACAGTTAATGATTTTCAAGGGTAGATTAAATCATTCATTCTCCTAAACTCTGATTGTACTACTTGTATCATTTAGAATACCTTAGTGTCAATTCATATACCCTCCAACTTACTGGGGACTACAATGTTAATTTTTCCCTTTTTTCCAAATAAAAAAATGGTTTATTTAAACATCGTTAATGATTAATAAATACACTGATATTTTGAAAATAATTTCTAGGCTCAATTTTCATATCCTATACCTTTCCTCTAAACTCATTTTCTCTTTATCTTTAATTTGCTCTTTTAGGGGTACTCTTTGAATATCTAAAAGTGTCTTATTTTGCCTTCACTTCTGAATCATGTTTCATTGGAAATAAAATTCTAGGTGATAATTATGCATTATGAATCTACTGCTCTCACTCTTTTAGTATTTCTTATTGCTGACAAGAACTTTGTTATTGGTCTATTTTTTTTTTTGGTACTGGAGATTGAGCTCAGGGGTGCTCAACCACTGAGCCACCTCCCCAGCCCTATTTTGTGTTTTATGTAGAGACAGGGTCTCACTGAGTTGCTTAGTGCCTTGCCATTGCTGCGGCTGGCTTTGAACTCGCGATTTTCCTCTCAGCCTCCCTAAGTGCCACCGCACCTGGCTTGTTATTGGTTTATTTTTTAAATAAACTGTATCTACTCTAGTATTTTTTTTCTAATTTCTTCTTTTTTCTTTTTCAAATTTATTTGTTCTAATCAGTTATACACAACAGCAGAATGCTCTCTGATTCATAGTACATAAATGGAGCACAATTTTTTACATTTCTGGTTGTATACAAAGTAGGGTCACACCATTCGTGTAATTGCACATGTACCTAGGATAATGATGACAGCCACATCCCACCATCTTTCCTCTCCTCATGTCCCATCTCCTCCTTTTGGCTAATCCAAAGTTCCTCTATTCTTCCCAGGACTCCTCTTTATGGATTACCATCCACTTATCAGAGAAAACATTCAGCCTTTGGTTTTTGGGGATTGGCTGACTTTGCTTAGCATGATATTCTCTAACTCATTTACCTGCAAATGCCATAATATCATTCTCTTTTATTGCTGAGTAACATTCCATTGTGTATATATACCACAGTTTCTTTATCCAGTCATCTATCGAAGGGCATCTAGGTTGGTTCCACAGTTTAGCTATTGTGAATTGAGCTGCTACGAACACTGAAATGGTTGCATCACTGTAGTATGCTGTTTTTAAGTCCTCTGGGTATAGACCAAGGAGTGGAATGGCTGGGTCAAATGGTGATTCCATTCCAAGTTTTCTAAGGAATCTCTATACTGCTTTCCAGATAGATGTCACCGATTTGCAATCCCACCAGCAATGTATGAATGTGCCTTTTCCCCCACATCCTTGCCAACACTTATTGTTGCTTGTATTCTTGATAATTGCCTTTCTGACTGGAGTGACATGAAATCTTTGAATAGCTTTGATTTGCATTTCTCTAATTACTAGAGATGTTGAACATTTTTTCCTGTATTTGTTGATCGACTGTGGATCGTCTGTTGAGAAGTGTTGGTTCAGGTCCTTAGCCCGTTTATTGGTTGGGTTGTTTGGTTTTTTTTGGTGTTAAGTTTTTTTGAGATCTTTATATATTCTGAAGATCAGTGCTCTATCTGATATGTGTGTGGAAAAAATTTGCTCCCAAAACTCAGGCTCTCTATTCACCTCACCGATTCTTTTGCTGAAAAGCAGCTTTTTAGTTTAAATTCATCCCATTTATTGATTCTTAATTTTATTTCTTGCACTACAGGAGTCTTGTTGAGGAAGTCGGGGGCCTACTCTTTCTTCTATTAGGTGTAGGGTCTCTGGTCTAATTCCTAAGTCCTTGATTCATTTTGAGTTTTGTACATGGTCAGAGATAGGGTTTAGTTTCATTTTGCTGCATATGGATTTCCAGTTTTCCCAGCACGACTTGTTAAAGAGGCTATCTTTTCTCCAA
Organism: Geosciurus inauris; assembly: GCA_004024805.1. Lineage (NCBI taxonomy): Eukaryota > Metazoa > Chordata > Mammalia > Rodentia > Sciuridae > Geosciurus > Geosciurus inauris. The sequence continues at coordinate 16,652 of PVHX01010504.1, forward strand.
TGTATGTTTCTGGCACCTTTGTCTAGTATGAGATGACTGTCTTTATGTGGGTTTGTCTCTGGGTCTTCTATTCTGTACCATTGGTCTACATGTCTATTTTGGTGCCAATACCATGCTGCTTTGTTACTATAGCTTTGTAGTATAGTTTAAGATCTGGTATTGTGAAGCCTCCTGCTTCACTCTTCTTGCTAAGGATTGCTTTGGCTATTCTGGGTCTCTTATTTTTCCAAATGAATTTCATGATTGCTTTTTCTATTTCTATAAGGAATGACATTGGGATTTTAACTGAAATTGCACTGAATCTGTACAGCGCTTTGGGTAGTATGGCCATTTTGACAACATTGATTCTGCCTATCCAGGAGCATGGGAGATCTTTCCATCTTCTAAGGTCTTCTTCGATTTCTTTCTTTAGTGTCCTGCAGTTTTCATTATAGAGTTTTTTCATCTCTTTTGTTAAATTGATTCCCAAGTATTTTATTTTTTTGAGGAGATTTTGAATGGAGTAGTTCTCCTAATTTCTCTTTAGAGGTTTCATCACTGATGTATAGAAATGCATTTGATTTATGGGTATTGATTTCATATCATGCTACTTTCTTGAATTTATTATTTATAGAAGTTTTCCAGTAGAATTTTTTGGATCCTCTAAGTATAGAATCATATCATCAGCAGATAATGATAGTTTGGAGTTCTTCTTTTCCTATTTGTATCCCTTTAATTTCTTTTGTCTAATTGCTCTGGCTAGAGTTTCAAGAATTATGTTGAATAGGAGTGGTGAAACAGGGCATACCTGTCTTGTTCCAGATTTTAGAGGGAATGCTTCCTATTTTTCTCCATTTAAAATGATGTTGGCTTTGGGTTTAGCATAGATAACTTTTACAATATTGAGGTATGTTCCCTACTATCCTTAGTTTTTCTAGTGTTTTGAACATGAAAGGGTGCTATATTTTGTCAAATGCTTTCTTTGCATCAACTGATATAATCATGTGATTCTTTTCTTTAAGTCTATTGATATGATGAATTACATTTATAGATTTCCATATGTTGAACCAATGTTGCATCCCTAGAATGAACCCCACTTGATCATGGTGCACTACTTTTTAAATATGTTTTTGAATGTGATTTGCCAAGATTTATTGAAAATTTTTGCATCCATGTTTACCAGGGATATTACTCTGGTATATTTAAATACTTTCTTCTCTGATCATCTGTAGTTGCACTATGATACGAATTCATGCTTTTTAAATTCTTGAACATACTCAGGTGCTACACGTCAAATACTACTAACTTGACTTCCATCTCCTTTCTCTCCTTTTGGAGCTCTAAATAAATTTGGAGCCCCACAGTCTATCACTCTTAACTATCCTTTCACACTTACTCTATTTTTATTTCTAGATTATAGTTCTTTTTCAGATTATGTATGATTTTATTTCCACCTAACTTTTCATAATTTTCTATTGTTTTAAAATTGGTGCTTTCCCTTGTTTGTATAATTATGTCAAAATGGATTCTACTCTCATTTATAATTAAAGAATCAATAAAAAGATAAAAAACAAAACTGGTGCTTTCGTTGATCTCTTTGAGCACAATAAATATATTTCTTTAAAACCTTTTGCAGATATTAGTCTGCAAAATTAGTCTGCAAAATTAATTTCAAATGTTATAAATTCTCATTCCATTAAATTTTTTTGTTTCATGGCTGCATGGTTTTCTTCCCTAACAGGCACATTTGAGTGAGAGTTTTTTTTTTTTTTTCTTTTAAATGGTTCATTCTGTCTCCCTCATATTCACCTGTCCTTACCTAGCAGCTTCACAGTTGTCTTCCCTATGCACCCAGAACCCCAGGTCACATAAATGGATATTCAGAGGTTAGAGCTCTTACAATGATATTGGATACTGCATAATCAGTTACTGAGCTGGCAGGTAGCTTTTTTCATTTCTTGGGTGTGAGGCTGTATGTTCTCTTTTTCCCTAAGCCTGAAGTTTCCCATAAGCTGTTGCACCTAGCAGTGTTTAACAGCATTTATTCACCTCCATTCATGAGTGGAAAAGACACAACCTCTAACCTTAGTTTCTGAATGTGGCTCTGTATGGGGCATTTAGCTCCCTTTTATTCAACAGGAGCCCTATACCAGTCAACACAGTCTGCCTAAGGATAGGAAATGCAACAGAATTATGGCTTTTGCCATTTTTACTACTTCATGCTTTTATTTATTCCTTTTTTGGGCCATAGAAAAACTACTTTTGCTTTCGACCCATGTTTTCGTTAATTTTTTCTTATTTTTTATGTATTTGGAGTAGAAGGAATATTATTGTGGGTTTTTTTGGTTATTGTTGTTGGAGGGGTGGGGTACTGGAAATTGAACTCAGAGGTACTTAACTACTGAGCTACATCCCCAGCCTTTTAAATTTTTTTATTTTGAGACAGGGTCTTGCTTAGGGCCTCACTAAATTGCTGAGGCTGGTTTTGAACTTGCCATCCTCCTCCCTCAGCCTGCTGCACTGCTGTGATTACAGGTGGGATATTTTGTATGTGAATTTATTGTGTCAACACAACACAAAACTTTCCCCAACTATCTGAAAATGCTGTCTTAATATGGGCCTACATCACACATTGCTCTTTGATATTCCCCATCACTATAACATTTACCTTTGTCTTTGGAAGCTCTACTTTAAATCTGGGGGCAATAAACTTTTTCTTAAAATATCAAAGAGTAACTATTCAAGGTTTTTCAGGCCAAGAGACAAAATCAAGAATTTTATGTAAAATTATCATTAGTAAATGCAAAATCCACTCTTAGATTGTGGGGCATTAAGAAACAGGCAGTGGATCCAATCTGCTTCATAGGCTATAGTTTGCCAGTCTTGGCCTTAAATAATAATATTCCTCAGGTTTTTCTCCTTTTTCCTATCATTTCTTCACTCTATCAATTGTCACCCATTTCTACTGCTTATCATACCCAAGCTGATCCATTCTGAATCTGTATCTTTAGCCAGTTCTCCTGTGTAAGCCTCATACTCTACAGATAACTTTTTACTAGATAGCTTTCACTATCTGAATGTGTCACAAGCATATCAACATGTCCAAAATGCAATTTGTTATTTTTCTCCCACATACAACTAATTCTGAATGGAACCACCATCCAAATTTCATTTTTTAGCTTCTTTTATTCTCTTACTCCTCACAGACAATATTGATTGTCTTTCAATATTTTTCAGACACAAGTATTTCTCATTCCTATTACAGCAAGCTTACTTCATCCAGGCTTCCAAAGCTATAGGCTTGTTTTTCTCCAGTCTATTCATTACTCTACAGTCTGAAAGATCTTTCCAAAACACAAATTTAATTATGTAATTCCTTTTTTGAAATTCTTCAGTGGCTCCCCATTGTTTTTATTGGACCCTTCATAATCAATTCCCTGATTTTCTTTCCAGCATTACTACTTAACCACTCCCTATCCTTGCTATGCTTCAGCCATTATAAATGAACAAAGTACTACATTCTCTTCTGTGTTTCTTTGGGTCTGATCAAGTGTTATTCTCTCTGCCTGAAATGGTTAAAAACTTCCTATTTGTATCTGTCAAATCTTAGCTTCATGAAAGTCTGCTCTCGTACCCAACATTGAACTATACACTCTCCTAGGATGTGCATTTACCTTTGATCCATTGATTGAAATAACAAATTTTTACTAAACACAGAATACAATCTCTATTTTTGTGGAAGTTGTATTCTAATTGAGACACCAAATCAATTTTAAGCAGAGTGGTTAAAGAAGATGTCCTGTGAAGATGACACTTGAGTAAAGACCTGAGGACAGTGAGGAATAAGCCATGCAGCTATCTGGAGGAAAAGCCTTTTGGCAGAGAGAAGAGTAAGTGCAAAGGGCCTAAGGCAGAAGAGTGCTGACATTTCCGAGGAATATCAGGCTCATGAGGGGAAGCATAGTGAATGAAGGAAAAGTAATAAGAGATGAGGTCAGAGATGTAAAGAACGGGACAAATCTGAAACTTTTCAGGCCACTGCAAGCACTTCAGTTTTTGCTCTGAATATGCTGAGCCTCTGAGGGTACCAAGTGGGGAAGTGATGTGATTTGGCTTATGGATCACTCTGAATCCTATAGAGAGCAGGCTGAAAGTAGCCAGGATGGAAGAAGGACACCTGTTATTACACAGCTCATAATATCATACTATTATTTAGTTACTTAGTGTGTATGTGCATGCCTGCTGGGGATCAAAGGCAGAATCCTGTGCACAGTAGGTATGCAGCTTACCACTAAGCTACATCACTAACCCTAGTATTATATTTATTTTGAACATGGTTTTCAAGTTGCAGAAATGTGCTCTAATAGACACATTACATAATAAAGACTTTTATGCCTTTTGGTGAAGAGATGAAAAATACTACCAAAATAAAAGGCAGGATATATCACAATGAAGTCTTTATCTAGCAACTAAAATATCTACATAATATGACTTACCTTCATATCTCAATGACCATGTGATTCTTGGGTTTTCAATGACTAAATGAATCTTTTTTTTTTTAATATTTTTTTTAGTTGTTGATGGACCTTTATTTTTTATTTATTTATATGTGGTGCTGAGGATCGAACCCAGTGCCTCACGCATGCTAGGCAAGCGCTCTACCACTGAGCCACCACCCCAGCCCCGACTAAATGAATCTTGTTCTTGAGCATCCAATTTATTTTTTTGGTCACTATATCCTTATGAAAGAGCAGTAAATACTGTCACTTTGTAATCCATGTTCTCAACCTTTCAAACCAGAACTATTTAAATGTGGTCTTAGAGAAAAAATTTAAAGCATCAAGTACTGACTTCTCTTGTCCCCAAATACCTGTTTTGAAGACACTACGGCAAGTTTATTAACCCCCTGGAGGTCATATTAAGGAGGATCTTGTTCTTTCCAAGGTTTTTTACACACAATTGAATTTGATGAGTATTTGGAACCTGCACATGGTTTCAGAGTCTGCACAAGGGGGACTGGAGAGTGTGTTTCTCCTGCAAATGGCTATGTCTCTGGAAATCATCATCACCATATATGGATTACGTACAGGTTAAGTATTTCTTATTTGAAATGCCTGATGCCAAAAGTGTTTCAGAATTCTTTTTTTTTTTTTCAATTTTGGAATATTTGCATATAAATAATGAGGTATCTTAGGGATGAGTCCCAAGTCTAAATATGAAATTCATTTATGTTTCATATAGATTTTATACAAATAACTTAGAGGTAATTTTTTAAAAATATTTATTTTTTAGTTGTAGGTGGACAGAATATCTTTATTTTATTTTTATGTGGTGCTTAGGATTGAACTCAGTGCCTTACATGTGCTAGGTGAGCACTCTACCACTGAACCATAACCCCAGCCCTTGAAGGTAATTTTACAGAATATTTTTAAATAGGTTTGTGCATTTTGACTATAGTATGTCCTGTGAAGTTTTTCACTTGTGGCATCATGTTCATACTTGAAAAAATTTGAATTTTGTAGCATTTCAGATTTTGGATTTTTGGATTAGGGATGCTCAATCAGTTTCATGGTTCACAGAACAATCTGTAGTGTTAAGAAAGGAAAAGAGAAAAGGGAAAAAAGAGAGCTGGAGGAAGGTCTGTAGAGATGGAAGAAAATATTCAGAAGATATATTTCTTATAACTGAAGAGCTTTAAAGTTGTGTGTGTATTTAATATAAACCACAAATAATTATTTGGAACTACACAGATAAAAACAATTATTTAATTGACTATAACAAAAATTTAGAGAAGTTTGTGAATCTCAGAATAAAAAAGTTGATTATAAGTAAGTTAACTTTAGGGCTGGGGTTGTAGCTCAGTGGTAGAGCACTTGCCTAGCACACGTGAGGCACTGGGTTCAATCATCAGTACCATATTAAAAAATAATAATAAAAGTATTTAAAAAACCTCAGTTCTCATTATTAAAAAAATAAATTAGCTTTAAAAAATACAGAATTCTTCATAAATAATTACCAAGAGCTGAGGGCATGTAGATTTTGAGGTAAAACCTGCTAGAACCATCTACAGTAAAGTTGGTAGAGGAAATCACAAGACTGAAGAACTTGGGAAGAAATATCCGATTTCTTACAAGGTTGTCAAAACACTATACAAATAGATTTCTTTCTGAGAGTGAGACATGACTCTTAGAGTTGTAGCTCAATGAGAATGTGTAAAGGCAATCCCAAAGCTCTCCAATGAGAGAACTGAGGAGTCACATCTAGATACATGCTCAAGCAAGAGGTAACAAGATAAAATCCCAACTTGTTTTAATCAGGACATCATAGTAATTAATAGGGTGGTGGCAAACTCTTCATACTGTGGTTCACCGCTTATTTGCTGTGTGACCTGGGACAAGTGCCTCAGTTTCCTCATTTGTAAACTAGAGATAGTAAAAGCAACAAAGTTGTGAGGAATAAATGTGCTAGTATATTAAAAACTTAAAATGGCACCTAGCACACAGATATTAATAATGATTATTAGTTTGTGATCATCTAATAAAATTGATCTGAGATGTTTTATTTCCCATTGTCTTCTGGCATTAAATAATGATGACTTTCAGCATCTCACAAAGAGACAGTCAATGAACTAGATTATTAAGTTTGTTCACACTCTTTCACTTAGCAGATTATCATACTAGTATCTGAGCATGATAGAGAAGCATAGATGATCAAAATATTCCCCCAGCAACAATATGTGTTTTCTCTTCAATGGAGTAGATTAGATCATAAGTTCTCCCTTATACCTGCTACCAGTACTTCAGGTTTCTTTGTCCTCTTCCTAACTCTGATTAGCCCATGATCTTTGGTTTAATTTCTGTAAGAGGATCTGCTCATATAAAGAATGGGATGAAAATGAATCTCTGAATATTTGCATGAAGTATTCTGCAAATATAAACATTGTTACTAATTTATAGGGCTAGAGAAATGTTTCATCCACTCTGACAATCCGCCAACTTCTGATTCTGCTTGATGAAAACTTTCTAGTCCACATACTACTTTTCTATAATTGTGCTTTGAGACAATCAGAGGGAGGAAAAAAATACTGCTAGATTTTGCTTGAATGATGTAACCACTGCCTTGAAATCCTACAGTGTTTCTCTATTTTAGTCAAACAATAATTGAAAACTCCCCATTTGCTATGACTGTACAACTCCTTCAGCAGGAAGGAAGCTTCCACAGTGTGGTTCCAGAGATCACCACAGATGCACACTAATTAAGTTTAATTCAACCTTCCAAATAGTTCCACCATTTCTACTAGTAAATCAGTTTCACCACTCTTTCCAATCTGTAAGAGTATAAGATTACAGCTGGTAAAACCCTCAAAACTACCACTGGATAGATAAGAAGATTGAAGATGAAAAGTTTGTCATTCTCCAGGACACCCATCCATGTAATGGCACATCTGGGGCAAGAAGGCAAAGCTTAGTTTTGAGGCCTTTCTCTCTTATCATAGAGATGATAGCAATGAAAAATATATGACTAACATTCAAACTCTGTTAAGGTTATTTTTCCCATCATTTACCTTCCTCTTTAACACATTTTTTTTCTCTTTCAAGCCTGCAGGCTAATGCTGGCTTTTTATTCATCAATTTCTGCATCATTCATTCATTTTTAAGTAAGTGTTCTGAAGACCTATACTGCTTATCACCCCTCTCTATGGAATTAAGGATAGAATTAATCGTAGATTTTTCTGAAGGAATTTGGCCTTGAAAACAACAAACACAGATAAGCAGAGGAAATGGTAGCCTATTACAGAAGAAATGCCACAAGGAGATGTGGAAAGGATGGATGAGGCAGGCACAACACAGAAGATGCTTATCTGATTAACAAGTAAAGACACCCTTTGAGAAGCAGGGAATGAAAAAATAAGCAAAGGAGGGCCATGAATACCATGGTTCTAGAAGAGAATGATGTTCACCACTAACTAATTCAACATTTCTTAAACCCTATTACAGGCAGAACACTGTGCTTTGCACTAGTGGTACACGGTTGAATAAAACATTTCTTACCTTTTAGGAAATTAGAGTCTAGCAGGGAAATGAACATGAAAATTAGTAATTAATATAATGCAGTAGAAATGATGTATTGTGCTATGACAACAAAGCTGAACAAAGATGGTAAGTCAAAAGGTAGACTCAGGAAAAGATTCCTGAAGGTAGACATTACTGAGATTATTTTGAAGAATAAGCAGGAACTGGTTTGGGGGAATGGGTGTTTTGAAGGAGGAAATGGCATGTAGATAGCCAGGAAGGACATGTACTGTTTAAAATTTACTATTTACATACAGATATATAATCTATAGACACATTTTAAGCAATATTAAATTTATTTCTGTATTTTCCTCATCCCTGCTCAATAAATGATTGTAGAGTAAATGCCTGAAATTGAGAAACAGTCTTTAACTGGCTACAATAGTTGAAATGACCACTTACAACAAAAGGCCATTCCTTCTTTTTAAGAATTTTTGTCAATATGTCTACCTTTTTGGATCTAATGTGAGATACCAGGAAAGAATATTAACACAGAAAACACATTCTATATGTGAATTTCCACATTTCACTTTTGGAAGAAGGTTATTAACCAATATTACCACTTCCATTACTGGAATGGCTTCTCCTCACCCTTCAACCATCATCACTGTGAAATACATTTTTCAGAAGACTAATTCAGAGCAATATATACTAACTAGTATAAAAATTCTGTGCTATTCATCTTATCTTGCTGTAATTGGTCACTACAGTGAGCAGGCCTGACAGTTTGCAGATTAAAATGTAAACACTGGGCTTGACTCAGTTATGTCGAGGCCAACCATTTCTGACAGTCTCTGCAACATGATAAACACAGTCTGTCTACAGTTCCCCTGTATTTGAAAGTTACGACAAACATTTTGCTGAAATGTAAACAACTGACATCATGACTGGTGAAGCAGTGGGCTACAAATTTATCTAAAATCAAAAAAACAAAGATCTTGTTTGACACTAGATAAACCATTAGTGGTCACCAAGGGAGCAACTTTGGGAGGTCATAAGTGTTGTCATCAGTCTTCAAAAAATATGCACCAAAGATATTGCTGAAACTTAGCTGAGGCAAGAATATCAGGAACAAAAGGATCAGAAGCCAGTAGAAAAGGAGTAAATATTTCTCTTTGCAGCTTTCAACTGAAGAATTAAAAAGTCTGTTAACTTTAATTTCTGGTGTTGTAATAATTTTAAGTGGAAAAGCAAAGAATGAAGTTTGTAACTATTTTTCTGTAAAATCTAATGAATCCCATTCTTTCACTTCCTCAATTTTATGAGATAATTGTCATTACTCCTATGTATGGCTCTCCTGAAAAGTTATAGAAGTCCAACTGGATGAACAATTTTCTTGAAGACTTTATCTTGAAATTAGTATGGCAATGAAAATCAGTCTATTATTTTTAATGATAAATTGTAAGGTTAAATCATATTTATAATTTTTTTTTTCATACTGGAGATTGAACTCAGGGGCACTCGACCATTGAGCCACATCCCCAGCCCTATTTTGTATTTTATGTAGACACAGGGTCTCACTGAGTTGCTTAGTGCCTCTCAGTTGCTGAGGCTGGCTTTGAACTCGTGATTCTCCTGTCTCAGCCTCCCAACTGCGATTACAGGCTTGTGCCACCGCGTCCGGCTCATATTTACAAATTATAAGGTTAGAATATATATTACTAAATTTTATGTTAGTCTATAAATGTTTATAATTCTTACACCTTTATTCTCAGGCTACATACACTTTGAACTTAATGGTGACTCTAAACACTGAGGGCAAAAATGTTAAAATTTTTTATTTCTTTTTTTTTTTAAATTTTATTTATTTTTTTAGTTGTGGGTGGACAGAATATCTTTATTTTTTTATTTTTATGTGGTGCTGAGGATCGAACCCAGTGCCTCATGCATGCTAGGCGAGCACGCTACCACTGCACCACAATCCCAGCACCAAAATTTTTTATTTCTAAGCATATAAAAAAGCATTTAGAAATGGAATAGGGATCACTTCATACATAGTAACAAATCTATTTAATGTCAGATCTCCAAACCCAAAATGTGTCTTTTGATAAGAACCAATTAAATTATTTGATACATTTTATATAAAACAATTCATATTACAATATGGTATATTAAAATATTCATTTCTTCTAATGGATGTACTTTGATTCATCTTTAGTTATTTTGAAAATATTATGAATATGTAAAATGCATTGCTTTTTTTAAAGACTGAAGGAGGCAGATATCACTATTATGTAAATACAAATAATCTGTACATTTTACCTTGTTTATATCAGCTAAAATAAAAATTGACCTAACTTTATTGATATTGTACCATTATATTTTCAATCAAAACCACTAGATTCATTTTGTAAAACATGTAACTAAAAATTTAAGACAAAAGGATGAATTTTTTTAAACCTAGCCCAGTTCTTTCCACTAGTCAGTTGAATCTTGTCTTTCAGAGAATATTGGTTTTATGTCAAGTCTTCTATGGTTTCTTTTAAATTGGCATAGCCATCTCCAAACACATCAAGAACTAGCTAACGGGAAAAAGGCACGCTCATACATTGCTGGTGGAACTGCAAATTGGTACAACCAATCTGGAAAGCAGTATGGAGATTCCTTAGAATACTTGGAATGGAACCACCATTTGACTCAGCTATCCCACTCCTGAGTCTATACCCAGAAGACTTAAAAATAGCATACTACAGTGACGCAGCCACTTCAATGTTTATAGCAGCTCAATTCACAATAGCTAAACTGTGGAACCAACCTAGATACCCTTTGATAGATGACTGGATAAAGAAACTGTGGTATATATACACAATGGAATATTACTCAGCAATAAGAGAGAATAAAATAATGGCATTGCAGGTAAATGGATGGAGTTGGAGAATATCATGCTAAGTGAAGTAAGTCAATCTCAGAAAACCAAATGCTGAATGTATTCGTTGATAAGTGGATGCCGATCCATAATGGGGGGACAGACAAGGGAACAATGGAGGAACTCTGTTCACAGGGGCTATAAGGGGGGAGGAGGCATGGGGATAGTAAAGGTGGTGGAATATGATGGTCATCATAGCCCTAGCTTTATGTATGACTGCATGTATGTTGTGATTCTATATCACTTACAACCAGAGAAATGTTATCCTCCATCTGTGTACAATGAATCAAATTGCACTCTGTTATCATGTAAGCCTAAATGGAACAAATAAATAAATTAAATATGAAAAAAAAGAACTAGCTAAAAAGGGAGTGCAATGATATTCTCTAGTCACAGCACAGTTCTAATTTCTTGAATAAATCTGCATGCCAGTTTTCATCTGCTTCTGTTCCTGGTGGAGCCTTGAAACATTTTCTTCTGTTTCTACCCAGTTCTTTGTACTAGCCAAGATGCTAAGCCCCATTTTCCACCTATGACCTTGGTAACACTAGAATACCATCAGGTAAATACATGGTTGTCTCAGTTGGTTCACTAAGGACCACATTTCTCTAGCTTCCTCCACAAAAACTGTTTTGGCCCAAAGTGCAGAATGCATATCATGGATGGCTTTGGCTTAAATTCCTAAGGTACAGGACAAAATCCCTACACTAATCATGATATGAAAGCAAGTTCATAAAGCTGTTTATTTAAAAGCTTAATAATCTTTATAGGTAAGAACGTCTTCTTAATAAAGTACTATCTACAAAGTTGTGCATTTGGCCTATTTCTATTTCATCCTCAAAGAAATTAGAAAAGTGTATGTTACATCTTTCTATAAAAGCCTTTATAGGGGCTGGGATTGTAGCTCAGGGGTAGAGTGCTTGCCTCGCATGCGTGAGGCCCTGGGTTCGATCCTCAGCACCACATACAAAGCAATAGAATAAAGACATTGTGTACATCTACAACTAAAAAAAAATTTAAAAAGAAAAGCCTTTATAAACATAAATTACTTGTTAGCTTTTATTGAGTTAACTAAATAATTTCATCTACTCATTCATTTTGTGGTTCTGCAGTAGGTCTCTATAGAATATCTAATAAAATCTCAGGCATTGGACTAAGTTCTGGGGACAAGAGGATCCTCAATGACTCAACAATTTTATAAGACAACAAGCAAGCAAATGAACTACTGCAATACAGTAATAGTGTTCAACCCCAGCTACATCTCAGAATTATGGATGGAGATTTTTATTTAGTTGATCTGTGGTGATGCAAAGTGTCTCTTTCAATTTTTATGATTAAAAAAAAAATCCAATACAACAAAGACAGACTCTCCCAGTCTTGTTTACTTTTTTTTTTTTTTTTTTTTGGTGGTGGTACTGGGGATTGATCCAAGGGGTGTTCTACTACTGAGCTGTATTCCCCAGCCCTTTTAATTTTTATTTTTGCGACAGGATCCTTGCTAAGTTGCCCACACTGGTCTTGAATTTCCAATCCTCCTGCTTCAGCTTCTCTAGTCTCTAGGATTATAGGCATGTGTCACCACACCTGGCCAGCAATTACTTTTTAAAACTTCCAAGATTGGGGCTAGGAATGTGGCTCAGCCCCAACAGGTATGAACAGTAAAAGCTATGAATTAAATATGAACAGGAAAGATTGCAAAGGAAGGACAGCTCTTCTGGAGTGATAACACACAGGGTGTGCATGATGGTGTGGGCAGAGAAGGGGCAGCCCACTGGGAAGGCTTCCAGAAGATATGGCACACAAATTGGTCTTTTTAATTTTTTTTAATTTTATTTATTTTTAAAATTTTTTTCTCAAAAATTGCATTTTAATACATGTTATCAAACATAACAGAAAAAAACTAATTTTCAGAAGCTGCACACACTGTTCACTGAAAACATTTGTTGAGGCAAATAGAAAAAATTGTTACAATCATAATTTTTCTAACTTTGCACAAAATTATAAGCAGATTAAATTCTTCATATTAAACACCTTTATATGCACTTTCAATGAACAGTATATATATATATATATATATATACATATATATGTATATATTTTTAATCAACCATCTTTACTATACCCATTTCCCTTTCCTGCCCCCCGCCTCCCCCATGTCGCTTCCAGTGTTTCTCTATTTCTCTTATGTTTCCCATTCCCACCTCCCTTATTCATCAGCATCCACTAATCAGAGAGACCATTCGGCATTTGGTTTTTTGGGATTGGCTTACTTCACTTAGCATAATGCTACAAATTGGTCTTTTAATGATGGAATTTCCAGTTTTTATTTGGCACAAAGCTTTCAAATCAGAAAATGAGGATCTACCATGGACATTCCAAGTTCACTGTTAGGATGGTAACAGTTATTCCCTATCATCTTCCTTTCTTGGCTAGGTTAGAATTCCCAAAGAAGGGACTGCAGTCTCCTCTTTCTTTCCTCAGCTGAATAGCACTTTACATCCCTTAAGATTTACCCTACCCTGGGGATCTTAAGAGACAAGGAAGAATACCAAATCTCTCATAAAAAGTGGGAGTACTGCAATATGCACGGTGTTAATTCCACTTCTAGAAATATACACACTATAGAAATACACATGTACCTAGCAAGATCTGTAGAACATAATTTCATTCAACTAATTCTGCCATTAACTACTACTTTCCTTTTGAAAAACATTCAGAAGTATAAGGTAGAATTCTGAAGTGTTTCTTCCTTTGAAATTGTAAGGTCCAAAACATCATCTTGAGGATGGTGTATATAATAATTCAGAGGGTAATCAAAACATTTTTCAGAAACTGTGGGCTTGAAAGTTGTTGTATGTCATATCCCTCATTTACATTCATATACTACCTATAATAAAATGCATATAGCTCAATGTAAAATATCAATCTTAACTTGGGCCATGAAAATATGTTCAAGTCAAACACATTTGATGGATCTGTAGAAATGAATTTAACATTTATGATTAGCAATTGATTGGTTTATCATGCTCATGACATGATTACACTATCATCCTCTGATAAGAATATAGAAAAATCCAATTTTAATCCATGCCATTAAGCCTTTACACATTTGAAGCATCAACATAGTACATTCACGTGTTTCACAAATATTTATGGAAGATGTATTTTGCTTAGACTATAATCTACAAAGATTGCTGAACTGCAGGAATGCACCAATATTTCACTAATTGGATCTACTTTTCATTCAGGCTCTAAGCTCTCCAGTAGTCTACATGGGCTATAGAAGCCTTGTTTTTGTTAAAAGTAGATCAGTTAGCCAGGTGCAGTGGCACATGCCTGTAATCCCAGTGGCTCAGGAGGCTGAGGCAGGATGATTGTGAATTCAAAGCCAGCCTCAGCAATGGTGAGATGTTAAGAAACCCAGTGAGACCCTGTGTCTAAATAAAGACAAAATAGGGCTGGGGATGTGCTCAGTGGTTGAGTGTCCCTGAGTTCCATTCCTGGTACCCTCCTCCCACAAAGAAAAGTACATCAGTGATTTGTAGAGTGGCCACAAGTTTATGAATCATCTCAAGATAAATATAATGGTAGAATTAAGAGACTTGGGTTCAGGTCTCAGTAGTAAGGGTCACTTCAACTCTATGGGCCTTTATTACCCGACATAAATGAGAGAGTTGGCTAAATAATGTTAAGGTTGCTTCAGTTTTTTTAAAAATACATTTTCATTAGTTGTTGATGGGCCTTTATTTATTTATTTATTTACATGTGGTGCTGAGAATCGAACCCATTGCCTCACACATGCTAAGCAAGCACTCTAACACTGAGCCACAACCTCAGCGTGGTTGCTTCAGTTTTAACATCCTGTGGTTCTCTTCCAGCACTTGATAAAAACTGTAAAGTACCTATACCCTTATCATACACTTACTGAATAAAATTTTAAGCCAGGTGTGATGGCTTTTAAGCACCTGAAATTCTACCTACTTGGGAGGCTGAGGCAAGAGGATCACTTGAACACATGAGTTGAGATCAGCTTGGGCAACATGCTAAGAACCTATCTCAAACAAACAAAAAAATAAATATATATAAATAAAACCATTCTGAGCTGGACACAGTGGCACATGCCTGTAATCCCAACTTCTCAGGATGCTGAGGTCAGAGGATCATGAGTTCAAGGCCAGATTTGGAAACACAGTAAGACAACTCAAAAGAAAGGAACAAATAAAACCATTCTGGAAGTATGCCAGGAAAGGAAAATATATTTACTATATTACAAAGACTACCACTATATAAGAATGTTTTAGCTTTGTGAACATATGACATTGAAATATTGAACATCTCACTCATGCATTAAACTTCTTAGATCAAATTAAAAATGTTTAAAAATATATATTTTAATCTCAGCTCTCCACTTACTGTGTGAGCTTGGCCAAGTTAGCTAATCTTCTGTGTTTCAATGTCCATACATTTTAGATGGGGATAACATTATAGAGCTAACTGTTGTGAATTAATTGGACAATATTAACAAGTGCTACTAGAGTAGACACTCAACCAAAGGGTAGGTTTTGTTTGCTTGTTTGTTGTTGTTGCTGTTCTCTAAAAAACATTTTCCAACTTTAAAATGCCTTATAGATTAATAATATCTAGTCTGGCAAAGATGATTGGAAATACACCCTGGCAAACCATGGACAGGCATATAAAGTGATATGGTAGGAAGTTATTTTAGCTGGTCTCCACTTAGCCAAAATATTGCAACACTCTCCATTTCCTCTGGAAAACATATAGGTATCACAGATACCCAGTGAATGGTCTTGGCTCTCAGTGTTAGGCTAAAAATGGGTATATTCTATCAGTTATCAGACAAGTTTGTATCAATTGATCTTGACTGTAAATATATGTTTAAATGACAAATAAATGCATACAGTGAATGAAAAAAATACGTCTATAAAACCTAAGTTTAATGCTTTGAAAAAAGATTCAATGATAGCAATGGTTATACAAAACTGTCAGTATATTAGGTGTAGATAAGACAAAGACTGAGAGGAAAATGTAAAAATCAAGAGGATTGATCATGAACTAAGAATTGTTCTATAAGTGCTTGTTTTACTTAAATAAATATCTAGAAAGTAGAATTTGCAGAAAACCTATCATAGGTATAATTTAGTGTAAGAAAAGTGAAATGGAACTCTAAGAAGAGAATCATTCACAAAGAAACGACTTGCTTTGACATCAGAAAATCAGTGGGGAAACTTAAATGTTTAACATTAAAACATTTAAGGCATTTAGTTATCATTTATCATGACTTCTTAGATCTGGGATCACCCAACCAACTACTGTTTCTAATTATATTGGCTAAGACTTGCTACTTTCTAACATTTCTGAAGAACAATATGGCTTTTTTGTTAAATTTAAATTTCATGTTTAGTAAATCTATCCTGAAAATTAAGTCCAAGTCCATGGTGGTCTAGGTCTACATATATAAGATATATGAGACAATGAGAAAGTAAAATCTCAAAACAATAAAAGCAAATATCCACCAATAGGAAAACTATTAATTAAGTTATAGATATAAGTAATTCCATGGAATAATATACAACAGAATATACACTGTTTAAAAATAATTCCCAGGAAAAAGTATTCTCTTTTGGATGATTTATTTGAACCATGGTAGCCATCTTTTTAAAGTTAAAAAATAAATTCAGCTAATTAAAAAAATTAGGTAGAGAGGCTAGGATTGTGGCTCGGTGGTAGAGTGCTTGCCTCGCATGCATAAGGCACTGGGTTGGATCCTCAGCACCACATAAAAATAAATAAATAAAATAAAAATATTGTGTCCATTTACAACTAAAAAAATATTTTTAAAAATTAGGTAGATCTTCCTGTATTAACATGGAATCATGTACTTTAATATATTGTGTTATGAAATGATGTAACTACATATGCACATAAACACACATATATTTTTTAATAAGAAGAAACACTATTTGGAGCTGTATGTATATGCACAGGAATATGCATAGAAAAAATGGAATTATATATTCCAAATTATTAACATTTATAATGTCTAAGGAGGGGACTAAAAGAAACTGAAAGGGAATTCATTTATTCCATTTATACACTTCTGTATTGTGTAATTTTAAAACAATGAATGTATTATGGTAATGAAGATTATTTTGCTTTTAAAAAGAAAACCTAGGGCTGGAGTTGTAGCTCAGTGGTAGAGCGCTTGCCTAGCATGTATAAGGCACTGGTTTCGATGCTCAGCACCATATAAAAATAAATAAATAAAATAAAGGTATTGTATCTATCTGCAACTAAAATAATATATTAGCAAAAAAAAAGAAAACCTAAATGTCCCCTAAACAGAGGACTAGCCAAATAAATTATAGTTGCCTTATATGATAGAATATCATGTGGTTCTTATGTTTGTGGGGAACAATGAGGAAATGTTTATATGTTATACTTTCTATTACACATTATTTTAATAAAATAAAACTAGAATATTTTATATTTAAATTTAAATACACACATGTATCTTTTATTTGAAATATTTGTAATTACAATCTTAAATGGAAAAGAGCTGCTATCAGAAACCTTACATTTTCTAAGTACAATTCAGTATCTATCCCAGGCCATTAAGAGAGGAAAATCAATGCAACCAACTTATACATGTTGTAGACTCCTATGGATTTGCTCTTTCTACCCTTCACCCCACATGATGGCATATTTTTGTTCTCTTTAGGGAAATTCAATTAACAATATTAGTCTTCTACTATGTCAGTGATAGACACCACAGAAATCTTCCTCACAACCCAAAGACATGTAAGATAGACTTGCTGATTCCTTGACTTCCTAGTTAACAGGAGAATTACTGTCCCTTCTATAAATGACTCTATATGCTTCTTGTCATAAACACAGTGACAGCTCCTAAAATCAATCTTTCATGACCTTATTGATTAGGACACTCAGAAATAATGAGACTTCACTGGTGGCAGAGTAATGCTTAGAAAAAGGAAAAAAAATACTCCAATGGGGGCTTGCCTATTAACACTGCCAAAATTTATCTTCTCTTTGCTCTTTTCCTATTACAGACATTCACCTAGAAACACATAAGATAAAAAGTTAATAATAAATTTTGTGGTTCATGTATTTTTCTTAATATACCCTAGTAACATTTTTTTAAATTAACAAAATAAATTGATTTGAAAACAATTTTGGATTGCTGTCTTCCTAACCTGTGAGTTCAGGATATAAATTCTAAAGGAGGGGAATACCTGAAATTTTCTGAGTCTAACTACAGGATAAAAGCTACTTAGGAAAAATCTGGACATCTAGAAAGGAAAATCTTTAAAAACTGTTTCACTCATCTGAGTACTTTCTGCTTAGCTTACATGATCATACTTTAAAGCAAAATACAAAATAATTTTAGAACTGAAGGTAATGCTAGAGGTCTTGTAATTCAATGTATTTCTCATATTGTAGATAAAGAAATTGTAGCCCAGGGAAGGGAAGAGACTTGTCTTGGGTTAGATCTGAATAGGGTTAGAATTAGAATCCAGAATTTCCATATGAGTTCTGGGATAAGATAGTTTCACCATGTCCCTTAAAGTGAGAACTTTCCTGGCTGAAGAAAAGGGAAAAGAATTTTTTTTACTGCTTCCCCCAAACTCAATACTGGAGATTGAACATAGGGGTGCTTTACCACTAAGCTACATGACCAACCCTTTTAAATCTTTTCTTATTTTGAGGCAGTCTCGTTCATTTGCTGAGACTGGCCTTGAATCTAAGACCCTCCTGCCTAAATCTCCCAAAACATAGTGCTTATAGGATACATGCATCACAATGCCTGGCCATTTCTTTTAATATTTATATAAACCTTAGGATATCTAAGATATGGTTAGAAAATACAATCATGTTTTATTTAAAATATGGGATGGCAGAGATGCGTGTCATCTGTGTGGCACCAAGGATATCACAGGTGCTTAATACAGGTATGCCTCTGGGGATATTTGTATAGTTAACATTTTTCTGGTACAATGCCTCTTTGCTTTGGATATCTAAACTTCCCAAAACATAATTATCATAAAGTTTTTAAGTTGATATATACATGGAAAAAAACTCCAAACTCAGTATATTTTAAACACAGTATGTATGGTGTTACATTTCAGACATAATTTGTAGACTATAAGAATGTGTAGGTATTTTTAAAAATGAAATTCATTGAATGTCAAAGATGATATATAACATACTACTGCATAGAGAAAAATATTAACAATATTAATTTCTTTGGTATTTTATACACTTTACATCCTGATATGCATGTTTATTACTTATATATGCATTTTATTGTGTTTTAGTACAGTTTAGGAAAAGTGGCTGGGGGTTTAAGGTTGATATACTGAACATTTTTTCTCATTTAATTAGCAAGGAGTAGGCTACTAGTTAACATTTACACACAGAATGGATTCATTTCAGGAATGAATTACTTGTGACACAAGGGAAATTTTCACTGTAGACAATGTGCTTGCAACTGTGGTTTGCACTACAAATAGAAGGAACTAAATGCCACCTCTAACTCATGCCAGTTGTTGAAATCTGGCAACTGGATTTATCTGCTACTCTTACTGGAATGGATTTTTTTCCTTACACTTCCTCAATTCTACTTCAAAATGTGGCATACATTTTTCTAAATGGAAAAACCTTAGACATATGTCTGTATCTTAGCTTCCAATAAGGCTGAAAAAATAGCTTAGTGGTTGCCCAGGATGGGAAGCATAAGGAGTAATGAGGAGTGATTGCTAATGCAGACAGGGTTTCTTTTTGAGGTGATCAAAATATTCTGATTTTTTTTTCAAAACAACAGTAGTTTACTGTCTCACAGTTTCAGAAACTGGGGATCCAAAATCAAGGTATGGGTAGGGCAATTCACTCTCTGAAATGCTTAGTGAATTCTTCCCCTTTCTAGCTGCTGGTGGTTTTCTGTCCATCTTTGCAATTCCTTGACTTGCAGCTATGTAAGTCCCATCTACATCTTTGCTGTCAGGTGGACTTGTCTGTGTATGTCTATCATCACATACCATCTTATTTGTAAGGAGATCAGTTATACATGATTAGGGGCCCACTCAACTCTAGTATAACCTCAACTTATCTAATTACATCTGCGATGACTTTATTTCCAAATAAGGTCACATTCTGAGGTACTGGGAGTTAGGAATCCAATGTATCTATTTGGTGTTGAGAGGAGTACACTATTCAACTCATGCATTCTCTTGTACCTAAATCCAACTCTTCTTTTATTTTGATGTGTAATATGTTATTGAACTTTTTAGAGAAAAAATTATTTTTTACTTTTTTAAAAACAGCAGAATGCACAGTACACATATGGAGCACAATTTTTCATTTCTCTGGTTGTACACAAGGTAGAGTCACACCATTTGTGTCTTCATACATGTACCTAGGGTAATGATGTCTATCTCATTCCACCATCTTTCCTACCCCCATGGCTCCTCCCATCTCTGCCCTCCTCTTTGCACTATCCAAAGCTCCTCCATTTCTCCTATGCTCCCCCCCTCTCTCCCATTATGCATCAGCGTTTACTAATCAGAGAAAACATTTGGCCTTTGGGATTTAGGAACTGGCTTACTTCACTTAGCATGATGTTCTCCAACTCCATCCATTTACCTGTAAATGCCATGATTTTAGTCTCTTTTAATGCTGAGCAACATTCCATTGTGTATATATACACCACAGTTTCTTTACCCATTCATCTATTTAAGGACACCTAGGTTGCTTCCACAGTTTATCAACTGTGAACTGTGCTGCTATAAACATTCATGTGGCTGTGTTACTGCAGTATGCTATTTTTAAGTCTTTAGGGTACAGACTGAGGAGTGGGATAGCTGCGTCAAATGGTGGTTCCATTCCAAGTTTTCTAAGGAATCTCTATACTGCTTTCCAGATTGGTTGCACCAATCTGCAGTCCCACCAGCAATATTTCTGTGTGCCTTTCTCCCCACATCCTCATCAACACTTATTGTTGCTTGTATTCTTGATAACTGCCATTCTGACTGGAGTGAGATGAAATCTCTTTTTAGATATACATGACAGTAGAGTGTATTTTGATGAATTATAACATACACCGAGTATAACTTATTCGAATTAGGATCCTATTCTTGCAGATGTACATGATAAGAGTTTCACTTGTGTATTCATATATGCAAAGTTCTGTCCAATTCATTCTACTGTCTTTCCTATTCCCATCCCTCTCTCTTCCCTTCCTTCCCCTTTGGCTAATCCAATGAACTTCTATTCCTCTAATTATTAAATAACCCCTAATTATTTGCCAGCATCTACATATCTCAGAGAATATTTAGCTTTTATTTTTTTGGGATTGACTTATTTTATTTAGCATGATAGTCTCCAGTTTCATTTATTTACTGGCAAATGCCATAATTTCATCCTTCTTTATGGCTGAGTAATATTCCATTGTGTATATATACACCACATTTTCTTAATCCATCTATCTGTTGAAGGGCATCTAGGTTAATTCCATAGCTTAGCTATTGTGAAGTGAGCTACTATAAACATTGATGTGGCTATATCACTGTAGAATGCTGATTTTAAGTTCATTGGGTATATAACCGAGGAATGGGATAACTGGGTCAAATGGTGGTTCCATTCCAAGTTTTTAAAATTCTTTCTTTATCATGGAGATTAATGCTCTGAGATGAAGATGGCAAAAATTTTCTCCCGTTCTGTAGACTCTTCACAGTTTTGTTTGCTTCCTTTGCTGTGAAGAAGCTTTTTAGTTTGAATCCATCCCATTTATTGATTTTTGATTTTACTTCCTGTGTTTTAGGAGTCTTGTTGAGGAACTCAGTTCCTAAGATGACATGATAGAGTATTTGACCTACATTTTCTTCTACTAGGTAGATGGTTTCTGGTCTAATGCCCAGTTCCTTGACCCACTTTGAGTTCTGTGCAGGGTGAGAGATATAGGTTCAATTTCGTTCTGCTACATATGGATTTCCAGTTTTTCCAGCACCATATTTTGGAGAAGCTATCTTCTCTCCAATATACGTTCATGGTGCTTTTGTCTAGTATGAGATAATAGTATTTATGTGGGTTTGTCTCTCTGTCTTCTATTATGTTCCATTGGTTTTCATGTCTTTTTTGTTGCCAATACCATGCCATTTTCATTACTATAGCTCTGTAATATAATTTAAGGTCTGGTATTGTGATGCCTCCTGCTTTACTTTTCCCATCAAAAATTGCTTTGGCTATTCTGGCCTCTTATCTTTCCAAATAAATTTCATTACTGCTTTTTCTATTTCTATGAAGAATGTCATTGGAATTTTAATAGGAATTGCATTAAATCTGTGGAGCACTTTTGGTAGTATGGCCATTTTGACAATACTAATTCTGCCTATCCAAGAACATAGGAGATCTTTCTGTCTTCTAAGGACTGTTTCTATTTCTTTCTTTAGAGTTCTGTAATTTTCATTGTAGAGGTCTTTCACCTCTTTTGTTAGAATGATTCCCAAGTATTTTAGTTCTTTTTGAGGCTAATGTGAATGGGATAGTTTTTCTGACTTCTCTTTCAGTTGATTCATTATTGTTGTGTAGGAACGCAATTGATTTATGGGTGTTGTTTTGTATCCTGTTACTTTGCTGAATTTGTTTATGAGTTCTAGAAGTTTACTGGTAGAGTTTTTTTGTTCTTCTATACATAGGATCATATCATCAGCAAATAGGGATAGTTTGAGCTCTTCTTTTTCTATTTGTATTCCTTTAATTTCTTTTCTTCTCTCTCTCTTTTTTTGTGAGTAATTGCTCTAGCTAGAGTTTCTAGAACTATGTTGAACAGAAATGGTCAAAGAGGGCATCCCTATCTTCCTCCAATTATTAGAGGGAATGATTTCAGATTTTCTCCATTGAGGATGAAGCTGGTTTGGGCTTGGCATATATAGCTTTTACAATGTTGCAGTATGTTCTTACTATGTCTAGTTTTTGCAGTGTTTTGAACATAAATGGATGCTGTATTTTGTCAAATGGTTTTTTTGCATCTATTGAGATAACCATGTGATTCTTGTCTTTAAGTCTACTAATGTGGTGAAATACATTTATTTCCATAAGTTGAACCAGCCTTACATCTCTGGAATGAAACCCATTTGAACATGGTGTGCTATGTTTTTAATGTGTTTATGTATGTGATTTACCTGTATTTTTAGTAAGAATTTTAAAGGCTGCTAGAGAAAAACAGCAGGTCATGTCTAGAGGAAAACCAATCCTGATCTCAGCTGATTTCCCCACCAACACCTTAAAAGCTAGGAGATCTTGGAATATATACCAAGCTCTGCAAGAAAGTGGATGACAACCAAAAATACTATACCAGTTAAAATTAAACTTCAGATTTGATGATGAAATAAAAACCTGTCATGCTATATAAAAGGTAAAAGAACTCACAACTAGAAAGACTGCACTAGAAAACATACTCAATAAAATATTTCATAAAGACGAAATGAAAAATAAAATGGAAAACCAGCAAAGGGAGGAACTACACTACAGTCAACCAAAGGAGAAATTAATACAGATTCAAAACCAGAAATAAATCAAAATGACAGGGAATAAAAATCATTTCTCAATAACAACATTTAATGTAAATGGTCTAAACTACTTGATCAAAAGACATAGACCAGCAGTTGGATTAGAAAACAAGACCCAACAATATGCTGTCCCCAAGAGACTAACCTCATAGGCAGACATTCACAGACTGAACTAAAAGGATGGGAAAAACCATATCATTCACATGGATCTCATAAATAAGCAGGGTTTCTATCCTCATATCAGATTAAGTAGACTTCAAGCCAAAGTTAATCAGAAGGGACAAGGAAGGTCATTTTATACTGCTTAAGGGAATTATATAAGATATAATAATCATAAATATTTATGCCCCTAACAATGGAGTATCTATGTATATCAAACAAACCCTTCTCAATATCAAGAATCAAATAGACCACAA
The DNA here is from genome assembly GCA_004024805.1 of Geosciurus inauris. Lineage (NCBI taxonomy): Eukaryota > Metazoa > Chordata > Mammalia > Rodentia > Sciuridae > Geosciurus > Geosciurus inauris. The sequence goes on from PVHX01010504.1 coordinate 40,587, forward strand.
CACAATAATACTGGGTGACTTTAACATACCTCCCTCATCACTGGACAGATCATCCAAACAAAAGCTAAACAGAGAAGCTATAGAACTGAAAAATACAATTAATAGTTTAGACTTAATAGACATATGTAGAATATTTCATCCATCAATGACTGAATACACTTTCTTCTCAGCAGTGTATGGACCATTTTCTAAAACAGATCATATCTTAGGCCACCAAGCAACTCTTAGCAAATACAAAAAGAAAAACAGAGATACTACCTTGAAGTGTATCAAAGCATAATGGAATAAAAGTAGAAATCAATAAGACAAAAAATGAAAGCTACTCTAACACCTGCAGATTAAATTATATGCTACTCAATGGTGAATGGATAGCAGAAGAAATCAAAGGCAAAATAAAAATATACTTACAGGTAAATGAGAATAGCGACAAAACATTTCAAAATCTCTGGGATACTATAAAGGTGGTTCTAAGGGGAAATTTATAGCACAAGGCTCATTTGTTAAAAAAATCGATGTCACCAAATAGAAAGGTTAACATTACATCTCTAGGCCCTAGAAAAAGAAGAACAAATCAAAAAGCAGTTGAAGATAGGAAATAATTAGAGACAAATCAATGACACTGAAACAAACAAAAAACAATAAAAAAATGAACCAAACAAAAAGTTGGTTCTTTGAAAAAGTAAATAAAATTGATAAAACCCTTAGCCATGCTAACTGAAAGAAAGAGGCAAAACACTAAAATTTCTAAAATTTTTGATGAAAAGGGAAATATCACCATAGACACCATTGAAATACAGAGAATAGTCAGAAATTATTTTGAAAACTTATACTACAATAAGATAGAAAATGTTGAAGACATTGACAAATTTCTTGAGACATATAAACTACCAAAATTAAACCAGGAGGACATGGAAAATTTAAACAGATCAATTTCAAGCAATGAAGTTGAAGATGCTATCAAAGAAAAGTCTAGGACTGGATGGCTTCTCAACAGAGTTCTACCAGTCTTTCAAAGAAAAATGAACACCAATCCCCCTCAAATTATTCATTGAAATAGAAAAGGAGGGAACCCTTCCAAACTCATTCTATGAAGCTAGTATCATCCTGACTTCAAAACCAGACAAGGACAGGCACATCAAGTAAAGCAAACTTAAGACCAATATCCCTGATGAACATAGATGAACTGTGTATTTTTAAGTAGGTAACTTGTCTGGTATGTGAATTACTATATGTCATTTTAAGGTATTTTAGAATCTATCTATACCCACATTCATATTGTATATAAGACACAAACATATTTGTACATATAATCCCAATTAACTAAGCAACAAATGGCTTTAGTATCCACTGATGTTTGTTACCTAAATTCATTATTTCATTACAGGATTAAGAAAATAGTGGTTTTCTCTATCATTCTTTCTGCAATTTATTAACTTCAATTATTTAGCTACTTGAAGTAATTATTTATATAAGGAAGATGGGGGCTGGGGTTGTGGCTCAGTGGTAGAGCACTTGTCTAGCATGTGTTAGGCACTGGGTTTGATTCTTAGCACTGCATATAAATAAAATAAAGGTCTATCAATAACTAGAAAATTTTTTTTAAAAAGATGGGGCAGATACTTCATTTCCTCCCATAATTTACCAATTTTCAGAATGATGAACTGGTGCTATAGCTACTTTTGAAGATGACTAATGAGTTTTTTCCTCCCTAGAGCATCATCATGAATTCACGTGTTTTTACATATTTAACATTTATACAGCTACAGTCACTCTTTTTGATGACCTATTGTCACTGTGGGCCATAGCAACCCCTTTAGATCTTGTGATAAAACTTAGATCTTGTGATAAAACACTATGTGATAGCTTCTTTGCCAACTGGCACAGGAATACAGATATCTCAGGCTCATATTGAACATACTATGCTAGACATGCAGCTATTACTCCAATGACTTTGGTCCTTTTAAAGGAGATATAGTATTTGGAGTGCACAATATAATGCTCATTGCTACTGGGCTGCCAATGTTCCTCTTCCTTGATGGTGTACAGGGTAGGAAAACAGGTATTTTTTTTTTAGAAAGAGAAAAAAATCATCTTCCGGCCACTGTTAGAAAAACTGAGACCAGGCTAAGTCTCCTGGTGCAAATGACTAGAACACTGAATAAAGTATGTAAAATTACTTTTGAAACATTAAGACAACAGGTACTTCAGGGCTATGCCTAGAGAAGGGAAATAAATGGTGTGAGCTCCCTTATCACCTTAGCGTTTTGCTGACTATGGTTAAGGGAAGAAGATGCACAGCAAAGCATGATGATTTTACTAAGTGGAGAGAGAAATAAGAGTCTCTGAGGAGACAGAAATAAGAGTTTAGGAAGGGGAGATGGATGGGATATGTGGGACAGAATACCCACAGCAGAAAAGAAGGAGCAACACAGTGAAATTAATTCTAGAAATTCACATGGGCTTGCCTTAAGCCTACTGCTGAATATGAGGCCATGAATATGTGGATAATACTCCACAAGATAAAACAAAAACCATCCAAACTACCTACCAACCATCAGGCCCAAGTTAAAACCTGCCAAAAAAACACAACAAAACAAAACAAAACAAAACAAAACAAAACAAAACAAAACAAAACAAAAAGCCTCCAATTCAAAAAATTAGGCAAAAGAATAACAAAAATTTTCTAGAGCTCACTCAAGGCAAGGAAAAAAGATCAATACTCAGGATACACAGAAGAAACCACAGAAGGACTACATTTTTAATTTTTTTGGTCATTGTTGTTGTTCTAGGAATTAAACCCCGGGGCACTCTACCACTGAGCTACCTCCCAGCTTTATTTTTTGAATTTTGACTTTTAATTTTTGCCAAGGCTGGCTTTAAACTTGTGCTCCTCCTGCCTCAGCCTCCTGAGCTGCTGGGACTATAAATGTGAACCACCATACCTGAGTAGGGTTACACTTCAATAATAAGACTAAATTAGTACACAGTACTACGTACCAACAGGTTTAGTACCCTTTCCAGGAAAAATCTATACATCAAGATCCATTGCCATCCCAAGTTCATGGAAGTATAAAGTCCAAATGATGAAAATGTAAGACAAAGATATCTTATACATATTGCCACATATTTTTAAGTTAAAAATATTAACTAGGAAGTATTTCAAATATACACAAAACCAGAGAATATAACCGAAATCTATGTATCTGTTTACAATTAATAAATTTTAATTTTTTCAACTGTTTTTTTTTTTTAAATAAAAAGAAACAGAACAGATAGGGTTAGCTCCCCTGTCCTCAATCCAATTCTCTGACCTTTTCAGAGGTCATGACTACCCTAAATTGGTGTGTATTTTTCCTATTAGTGTGCCTACACTTTTACCTACCACAGCATTCCACACTATCTCATTCCTATGAAGTAACTTGAGTATTTAAAAATGTTACATAAATGGTAATATACTGTATGTACACTTTTTAAAGTTGCTCTTTTTATTCACAATTACATCTACTACTTTTTTAAAGCAAATGTCTTAAGTTTAGAGAAAAACACATGAATTTTAAGTATAGAGCTTAATGACTTTTCACAAAGTGAATACATTCTTTACCTCCATTCGATTTAACTGATAGAACTAAAGTTCTACAACAAAAAAAAAATTTGTCTTGCTTATCATTATATTTTCAGTACTAGAAAAGCCCCGGGTACACAGTTCCTGGCACACAGTTCATTAATGTTGCAAATATATCAATTTTCTTACTGCTATCCTATCACTGATGTTGTTTTCAGGTTTCTGCTATGAAAAAGACAGTGCAATACAAATCCACGAGTCCATTTATAGATCCCACTACATTCAGGTTTGGAGTTTTCCTAATATAGAAACCTAGAAGTAAAACTGGGGGGACTAAACAGGGAATGAGCAGCTTAAAACTTTACCAGATCTTGCTCTTCCAAGTAGTTTCTCAATGTATACTTTCACTAGAAGTATTTGAAGGTTCCTTTTCCCTCATATGATTTCCAACACTTAGTATTTTGCATTTTCAATTTTTTGCCAGAGAAGTAGGAGTGATATGGTATCTTGTTTAAATTTATAGGTCTCTGATAATGAAGTAAAACATCTTCCCAAATATTTATTAGCCATTTAGATTTCTCTTTTTGTGATTCTGCCCAGTTTTCTAATGGGTTGATTCCTTAAAACTTACTGATTTGTAGGACAAATTTTATATACTTTTACTAGTTCATTTGCTAGTTATATATGTTGCAAATTATATTCTCCATTCTTTGGCACTTAAATTGTTTACTCTGTATTTCTTATTGAAGAATTTTTATTTTTTAGTTCAATGTGACTGATCATATTTTGGGATCTTAAATTATTTTCTACATGATGTTATAAAAGATAGATAGACTATGTATCTTCTAAATACACTTTTTACATACAGGTCTTTAATTCATCTTAGAATTAATTTTTATACATGTGCTTATTTATTCACTTGCTCATATATCCATTCTTCCCCACTACTGAATATGTAACTTACATAAGTCAAGACCCTCTCTCTACACACACACACACACATTCATGTACATGCATGTGTTTTACATACACATATATACATGTAAAAGCCATTTCTAAGAGATTATTTTCAACTGATTTATTTATATCAAAGCACATGCCTAATCATTGCTTAATAAGTGTTTGCCAAAATGTATAAAGAGAAAAATAATACTTCTAATTACTACAGTTTTAAAAAAATTTTATTTATTTCTTCTTTAAAATTGTTTGGTAGCCAGGCATGATTGTGCATACCTGTGATCCCAGCCAGTGGCGAGGCTGAGAGTGGAGAATCTTAAGTTCAAAGCCAGCCTCAACAAAAAAAGCGAGTTGCTAAAGCAACTCAGTGAGACCCTGTCTCTAAATAAAATACAAAAAAGGGCTGGGGATGTGGCTCAGTGGTGAGTGTCCCTGAGTCCATTCCCCGGTACATAAAACCAAAAAAACAAAACAAAACAAAAAAACCAACTGGTTATTCTCAAACCTATTTTTTTTTAAAGAACTTTTAGGATCATTTTGTAATATTCCATGAAAAAGTCAACTTCCTTTTGTTTCTTCCCTCTTTTGTGAACATATGGTACTGGGAATCAAACTCAGGGGTACTCTATCACTGAGCTACACTTCCAGTACTTTTTAAAATTTTATTTTGAGACAGGTCTTGTGAAACTGCCCAGGCTGGTCTCAAACTTGTGATCCTCCTGCCTTGACCTCTTGAGTAGTTAGGATTTCCTGGGCATACCACTGCACATGGCTCAATTGCCATTTTTGATTGATTAATTTTATTTATGGTTTAATTTGTGAAGACTTGACATCTTTATGTATCATTCCGAGTTCTCCTAATCATGAACATCATGTATTACCATTTGTTTGAATATTCTTTCAATAGTTTTATAATTTTATTTATATAAGTCAGTCAGTCTGTCTGTCTGTCTGTCTATCTATCTATCTATCTATCTCTGGAGACTGAACTCAGGGGCACTCGACCACTGAGCCACATCCTCAGCCCTATTTTGTGTTTTATGTAGAGACAGGGTCTCACTGAGTTGCTTAGTGCCTCGCTGTTGCTGAGGCTGGTTTTGAACTCGCGATTCTCCTGTCTCAGCCTCCCTAAGTGCTGGGATTACAGGCTTGCGCCACCGTGCCTGGCTATAAGTCTTGTATTTAAAAAAGATTTATTATTAGGTATGTAGTAGTTTTGTGGCTACTTAGAATAACTTTTTTTTTTTTTCATTTTGAAATTTCTAATTGTTAGTCACTGGTACCCAGAAACACAATCTATTTTGGTAAATGAATTCTATATCCAGGCATCCTGCTTTATTTTTATTCTCTTTTTGGCTTTAAGAATTTGTGAGTTTTCTTGTGTTTTCAGTGTAGACTAGAACAATCTCATCAAATACAAGCAACTTCTTTGCATGTCTTTTGTTCAAGCATGATGTTCAAAATACTTAGCAAAATGCCTCATGGCTATAACCAATCAGGATGGAGCACTGGCTTCAAAAATTCACATGTACAGTGAAATCCTCTATTTTATGTTGCCTAGGCATCCATTCTGAATATAGGTTGAATTTTCTCATAGGAGAAATAGGGCTTGGCACAATTTCCATTTCCCTAATTCCTAGTTCTTCAATGTGGTCCATCCAGATATCCACTTTATACAACCTCTTCCGGAGATCGACTTCTATGGAACACCCCACAGAGACTACTTAGACCGCTCTCCCCCCCCCCCGCCCCAGTGACTACCTCTCAAGTTACTGCATGACTGCACAGAACTCATACCTTTGTGCTATAAACCCACAAATTAGAACTCTCCTTAGGAAACCTGCTTGGGTAATATCCTAGACCCCAATAAAGGCTTTAGCCCACAGGTCCTTCTCTCTCTGTGCCTCACTCACTACCTGTTGAGTATGCATGTCCCAGATGGCTCTGCACTTCCCATTGTCTCCGTGAGGTATGCTGTCCTCATCTCTCTGATATATAGCTAACACACTACTTCTATTATTAATGCATTTTTTAATGCAATCTTCTCTGTGTCTCACCTGACTGACAAACCTGAATATAATTCTCCTCTCCTCCAGACCTTGCCTAGAGAGTGATCATCTTGGTAAGGAAAAAACTAGACACAAGTCAGATAAGAGTGTCTGCCAGTATAAACAAGCTTCTTGTGAGAGGGATACCTGGTCACAAGTCGGCCACTTAGGCATTTGGTCATTTATCAGAATAAATAAGTACCCTGTGGAAAAAAATACCATAAACATCCATGACTACCTCCCCTGGAGCCCAAACAAGGTAGGGCTAGAACTTATAGCCACATTCCAGAGACAGACCTCAAGATCAAATGAGAGGAAAATAGAAAAATATGGCTGTATTGCTACATACGAGCTAGTTATCTTCTTCTGGTTGTACTGAGCAGGCCAAGATCTCTAGGGCAATGCATTATTGTTTCATTATTAAATATAATATTAAATGCGTTGCAGGTTTCTGGTGACAACTCTTACTAGGCTCCTCTTTAAATCTTCAAAACTGTTAAAAATTGAAGTATTGAATTTTAGCTGAGGCTTTTCTGTTTATCTCTAAATTTTTAAAGTGATAATTTATATTCATTTATTTTTATCATCCTGTTATTTCTGTGATAAATACGACTTGATCATGTTGTTACTAAATTATCAAATCTCAATGAACCATGTATATATAATCCACCCTTATTTTTCAAAGAAGGAAACTAAAGCTTATAAAGGTTAATAACTTAGCTGAGTTCATGGAGCTACTACATGGCTAATCTGGAATTTAAATTCAACTGCATAATAGCTACAAAGCGCTGCCACTCTTTAACAGTTCCAGTATATTTTATCGACATCTGCTAACTGCCTATTGATTGCCAGATATTTAACATACATTATTTCATTTATAGCAATACAATTATTTGGGATTTATCAATATCTTACATTTTACTGAGGAAATTGAAGCCCAGAGAGAATAATTAATTCATCTAAGATCACTCAGTAATGAAAAATCAGGTTTTTAAGCCTGTGCTTTTAACATTGCTCTCAGTGCTTCATTAGCCTATTTTTGTCCCATTGTCCCAGATATGGAACACCTATAAAAAACTGAGCAGCAAATATACCACTTATGGTAACTAAAAGAATACCTGAAAGGCTGGGACTGTAGCTCAGTGGTAGAGCGCTTGCCTCGCATGCGTGAGGCCCTGGGTTGGATCCTCAGCACCACATACAAAGCAGTAAAATAAAGACATTGTGTTCATCTACAACTAAAAAAATATTTAAAAAAAAAAAGAATACTTGAATATTTATTATATTGCAGAATTGAAAAGTTGGGATTTAAACAGTTAAATACTTTACTAATAATGGTTCAGTTCTAACCCCCATCAAAAGTTTCAATCAATCCTAATTTTTTAGTTTCTAGAAACAGAATAGAGGAGAAGTCAAATGATTTAATTTATTCTAATATGAGTTACTCCAACTGTCCACTTATGAACCTTACTGTCAGAGAAAAAAGAATTCCAATGAATGGGCATGGGTGGGCATACAACAGCAACAGAAAGAAACATCTGTAAGATTTCATAGGTATTTTATTTCAAATATACAACATGTTTGTATTGTTTTTCATAATATGATCTGTGTTTGTTTTCACCAGAAAACAAAGTTTTATATTATACGTTACTAAATAGGAATGAGTTTTCTACCTCCTATAGATACATAAGGTATATGTCCTGACATCTACTAATTTAAAAGAATTCAGCTGAACTCAGAACAGATGGCATCAAATTTAAGTATATGCAATTTCTTGTTCTTAGTGTCACTATTTCCATGAATCCTACTTATATAAATGTAGTTTAAAACAGGAAGTGCTTACTCACTGCCTGAGGCAATCAGTTACTAAGGTGAGTCTGAGAGTAGTATATTGAGAGATAGGTAGCACAATGAAACACCAGCAGGCTGCTGAGGGCAGAAAATTTCAATAAACATAACACCTGAGAAGTGAAATTACTCAATGCCACATATTGGGCTGAAAGGGTCTCTTACATTGTCAGTATTATTTACTTACTTATTCATTTATAATTAGAATAGTGATATGCTCAACAAAGGATTTTATTAGTGAGAAAGAACTGCTACAATTTGTTCTTAATTGTATCATTAGCAGTCATTTTCAGCAATGTAAATAAACTAAGATTAAATAATTCATTGTCCCATTTCCACTTCTCAAACATCACTGTCATGACACTTTATTGACAGTGATAACTGACATGCCTTGTTGAAAAGTTATTTGTAAATTATTTTATCACAAAATATTTTATCAATTAACTTTTTTCAAGAGACATTATGAAAATGGTCTTTTGTACAGGTATGGACAAAAACATAATGTAAAAATGGTTTTAACTTTTTTACTTGAGATGTTTGAATTAACTAGCACTCAAGGAAAGTGTGCTATTTTATCTAATAACTCTGAGTAACTTTCTTTAGCCCTGTTTTAGGGAAAGGTGGCTTATCACAGTGCGTTGGCATTTACTTACCTAGATGAATGGTGAATCTGGGTTTGATGTGTCATACCTAAATCTCTCTAGGCATGCAATAATCTCTCTGTTCATACAAAGAAACAACCAACCACCACACACACACACACACACACACACACACACACACACACACACACACACACACACAAAGCATGGAAACAACCACAAACAAAAAAATGTGTGGGACTGATTTAGAAATCAACACTAGTCTAATGGTCTATATTTCTAGTCAATGAGGATACTTTTTTGAATGAGGACTTGTGCAATGCTGAGTTGGTCAATACAAATTTTGTTCTTTTCTACTAAATTTTAATGTGTTGTACCTTTCTAAACAGAAGACAGTATATGATTTTTAAGATCTGCAACATGGTTTAATATGAAACAGGTTGATGTTCAGTTACACAAATGATTAACCTAACTGGAACAGCCATTTTCTAAAATCCATACTTTGTATAATTTACTATTCTCCTATTCTATTATATATTTTATTTTAAAAAATAACACTAGAGTTTGATTCAAGATGGTAGATTAGAGGAAGGCTGTATTTCTAGTTGCTCCATGGCTTGAGATTCAAGCAGAGGGAGCACTGTTTCTCAGGGAGGTGGGTGAAAGAGGGAATTCACTGAAATTCAATATTGGACAGAGTCTCTTGGAGATTCAGAAATTCAGGTACACTAAACAAAGAACAAGAAAGACTACACATCAGAGCCAAGCTGGTTGTGGCAGGGTGCCAGTGCATAGCAGAGGAGAAGGATAACATAAACACAGAGAAACCCATCAGACAAATCTGGCATAGAAAAACCTATAGAACAGAAAAGCAGCCTGAACTTACTTGTTCCAAAGGCTACACACAGCAAATGTGTTTGAAAAGTGTTTTGTGCTTCTCAACTGGCAAGCAGAGAGCTGAGTCAGGGAGCCATCTTTAAGACCACACTGCATGGGGCTGGGATTATGGCGCATTGGTAGCGTGCTTGCCTAGCACATAAGGCACTGGGTTCGATCCTCAGCACCACATAAAAAAAAAAAAATAAAGATATTCTGTCACCTACAACTAAAAAATAAACATTAAAAAAAAAAAAAAAGACCACACTGCAGCTTATTGCTGTGGGAGCCTGGGAGATCATAGCAAATACTGCCATAATATTCTGGCAAGCACCTGTCACATGGCCTAGGGTGTACCTAGAAGAACATAAGGAGATACCATCTGACAAAGTCCCTAAGTCCTGATTAGGGTTAAACCTTCTGTGTAGGAAATTCCTTCTTAGAACTCTGCAGCAGCCACAGTCTGGGAGTGCACTGATCTAGTCTGTCTGGTCAAAACTCCAATCAACAGTATTTTTCATTTGTGCTACCTTTTACTGGTGAGAACGGAAGTTTAAAGGTATTTCAAATAGTTTCAGTTTTAGACCATTCCATCTGGTAGCTCAGTGAGCAATACAAAAAGAGAAAAAGTTTAACAATCCCCAGTCCCTGCTCTAAGGGGGGCACGACCAAAAAGAAATGAAAAAGGCAGAGTTGATCATAGGCAGTGGTCTTCCATCCTTGACAGTTTTGACCACATCAGTGGAGAACCGTCTTCCTTTCTTCTTTCCTTCCTTCTTTTTCTTTCCTTTCCTCTCCTCCCTCCCCTCTCTACCTCTTTCTTTCCTCTCTTGCTTTCTTTCTTTCTGTGGGGGCTTTCTTGCTGTACTGATTGTTTCATACACACACACGCACATTGCTTTTTTCCTTATTTTTAGCATTTTTTAAAAAAAGATAACTTACTTTTCTTTGAGGTGCCCTTTGAGGGTTAGGGTTTTGTATCATTTTGGTTTGTTTCTGGTTATTTCTCTTCCTCTGCTTTCTTGTCCTTCTAATCCAAATTCTCTCGTTCTCTCTTCCTTTACTATTATTTCTCCTCCTCTTTTTATAGCCATTACTCGATACATGTTTTTTGCTTTCTCTCTGTTCACATTTTCAACATTCTAAACTTTTTTTTTAAAATAGATCTGCTTATCTTTCTTTTTTTTATTAGTTTATTTAATTGCATTTCAAGTCACAGCACATATATAGAGCTCAGTTTTTCCATTTCTCTGGTTGCAAACCAGATAAAGTTATCTGTTTCTCTTATGTTTCCCATTCCCACCTCCCTTATTTATCAGCATCCACTAATCAGAGAGAACATTCGGCATTTGGTTTTTTGGGATTGGCTTACTTCACTTAGCATAATGCTTTTCAATTCCATCCATTTGCCTGCAAATGCCATAATTTTATTCTCTTTTATTGCTGAGTAATATTCCATTATGTGTGTATACCACAGTTTCTTTATCCATTCATCTATTGAAGGACATCTGGGTTGCTTCCACAGTTTTGCAATTGTGAATTGTGCTGCTATAAACACTGAAGTGGCTGCTTTACTGTAGTGTGCTGTTTTTAAGTCTTTAGGGTATAGGCCAAGGAGTGGGATAGCTTATTTTACCTTCCTATCACATTTTATTTTCTTTTACTGAACTACATTTTTACCATCTTTTAGAACTGTTTGGTTTATGTAACTCTAGCCTCACCATTCATGTTGTTGCAGTGATTAGTACTGTGAATGGTGTAGTTGACATCTGTTGTCAACTTTAATGCCAGATCTAGTTCACAGCTATTTACTGTTTTTGCTGTTGGCAACTGCTGACCCCATCATTCCTGTTTTTGTGGTAATTAGTGTTGCAGATGTCATAGAAGGCACTGGGTATTTATTTTGGGGTTGTATTTTGTCTGTTACTATTTTTACTATTGTTTGCTTCCCCCCTTTACTGTGAGATACTTGGAATCTATCAGGACACTAGAGGTACACTGGGTAGCTCTGCTGATGACCTAAATCCAACCAAGAGACAGTGTACCTTGCTCCCCACTCAAAATAACCATACTTAAACTACAATGATACTTTAATATGAATAATAGAAAAGAAAAAAAAAATTCCACTCTAGCAACCAGGCTCCAAGTAGGAATGGCTGGGGAAGGCCCACAGGATATACTCATTGACATTCATTGCTACAGCAAGAGCAGAGAGAATTAAAGCAAAGCTGTGAGCACCAGATCAATAAGGGGTCTCAATCGAGATCACTCCCATACCCTTTAGACAGAGTTGCCAAGTGAAGAATAACAATCACAGACGATGTACTCCACATACTCTGCTGTGTACAACACAACTGCCAGATCTACAAAGAAGATTCTGCTGTATTGAGACCTACAGTAAGGTAGAATCCTCAAGCTCTGTTCCTAATATACACTCTATCAAAATACAATGTATAATCATCACCAAAGAACTAGTAGGGAAACTATATTACAAAACAAATCTAGATACTGAAAAAGGATCAAACAAATCTTGGCAATGAAAGACACAATAAATCAAATAAAATGTTCATTTGAAAATATCTCATAATACAGGAGACCATTTTGAAGATAATCTCAGAGCTGAAAGACAAAGAGGTGGGCACTGAACTTGCAAACAGTATGAAAGAAAAGAAGTAACCATGATAAGAATTTACAAGAATCCTGGGACAACATTAAGATACCAAACTTAAGAATCGTTGGAACTGAAAAGGGTTGTGAGATGCAGAGTAATGGCAGGAATAAACTCTTCAGGGAAACAATAACAGAAAAATTTGCAAACCTTGAGAATGCGATGGACATCCTGATACAGGAGACATTCAGAACCCCAAACACACAAGATGAAAATGACACATTATAATTAAAATGCCTAACATACAGAACAAGGACAGAATTTTAAAACTCTCAAGAGAAAAAAATTAGGTCATGATTAGAGGCAGGTCAGTCAGAATCACTTCTGATTTCTTAGCACAAACTCTAAAATCCAGGAGGACATGGAATGATGTGTTCTGAGTCCTAAAGGAAAATAATGTCACATGAGATTATTATATCTAGCAACAATATATATCAAAACTGAAGAAGATATAAAAACCTTCCATGATAAGCAAAAACTAAAAGAATTAATGGCTACTAAGCTGGCACTACAGAAAATATTTGAAGAACTACTACACACAGAAGAAATAAAAAAAGAAAAAACTCCACAGTTCACAAATGGACAAATCTCATTTGAAGAGTAGCTAAGCAAATGAGAAAGAGGACCAAATTAAACATTAGAAATAAGTCAATATGGCAGGAATTGATGAACATCTCTCTGTAATAACACTGAATGTAAATGATGTTAACAACCCAATTAATGGATTAAAAAGCAAGACCCAACTATATGTTGTTTTTAAGAAGAAATACAAAATCTGAATTAACCTATAACAAGAGATTGAAGACATAATTTAAAAACTCCCAAGAACCAGAGGACTTAATTGGTAAATTCTACCAATGATGAGATACAGAGTAATGGCAGGAATAAACTGTTCAGGGAAACAATAACAGAAAAATTGGCAAACTTTGAGAATGTGATGGACATCCCGATACAGGAGACTCAAGGAAGAATTAACATCAATTCTTCTCAAACTCTTGCAAAAAAATCAAAGAGGAGGGGCTGGGGTTATGGCGCAGTGGTAGCGTGCTCGCCTAGCATGTGTGAGGCACTGGGTTCGATCCTCAGCACCACATAAAAATAAAAAAAAAATAAAGATATTCTGTCAACATACAACTAAAAAACTAAATATTTAAAAATAAATAAATTCAGAGATGTAAACTCTTTTAAAAAAAAATCAAAGAGGAGAGAATATTTCCTAACTTGTTCTTTGAAGCCTGTATTATCCTGGTATCAAAACCAGAGGAGAAAACTACAGACCAGTATCCATTATGAATATAGACACAAAAATTTAAAACAAAATAATTATCATGGAGTTAAAAAAAAACAGGTTAAAAAGGAAACATGACAGTGTAAGAGAAAACCTATAAAAACAAAATACTGTGATTACAATTAAGCATTTAATGGACTGTTTTAAAAGTATATTAGGCAACTCGAGGGAAAACTAATAAACTGGAAATGATTAACTTTATAATAAACTTATAAAGTTATAGTGCTTAAAAATGAAGTGTGTAAGTATTAGCAAAAGAAAAAGGAAACAGTATAAATGGGAAAAAATTAGAAACTAGCAAAAAACCGTCCTATTTACAAACTTTTGCTTTATGATAGAGGAGGCACTGAAACACAGTGTGGAAAACTGGTCTTTTACAATGGTGCTCAAAAAATTAAGTATCCAGTTGCAGGGGCAGGGTGTGAAACTAAATGTTTCATTATGGGGAAAAAAATTAATTCCAGATAGATAACAGACTAAAAGTAAAGGTAAATGTTACCTCAATAATATAGGAAAAGATCTTTTTGACTTTGAGGTAGGTCAATACTTAATAAAATAGCAAAAACTATTAACCGTAAAAGACAAGATTAATAATTCTGACACATTAAAACTAAGAACTTTTGTTTACCAAAAGAACCAAAAGAAACTAAAAAACAACTAAAGAACAGTAGAAGATATATTTTTGGTATATATGAAAAATCTAGGACTGTGGCCAAAACTTAGAGAATTCTTATAATCAGTAGAAAAATACACAAAAGATTTGAAAATGTACACCACAAAAGAAGAAATCCAAAAGATCAATAAATTGAAATACTATCCAAACTAACCTGCCGATAAAAAATGCACATTTAAACTATAATAAGAAACCACTAAATACCCAAAAGATTAGCAAAAATTAAAAAGTCTTATAATATCAAGTGTTCAAAAGGAAGAGACCAACAGTGCTTGCTGATGGTAGAACTGCAAACTGATAAAATTTCGTTAGAAAATGATTTTGCATTTTATTACAAGTTAAAGATATATATATATCTCCATCCCATGACCCAGGAATTATATTCCCTAAAGAAATTTTTGCATGAGTACCAGTATACATACTTAGGAACACATATTTCATAAAAGAAATACAAATATATACATCAATAGTGGAATGGAGGACTGGAGCTGTAGCTCAGTGGCAGAGTGCTTGCCTTAGCACTTGTGAGGCACTGGGTTCAATCCTTAGCACCACATAAAAACAAATAAAATCAAGTCATTCTTTCTATCTACAACTACAAAAAAAATTTTTTTTAAAGTAGTGGAATGGATAAGTACTGTGTGTTTTAGTCAGCTTTTTCACTGCTGTGACTAAAAGATCTGACCAGAACAATTTTAGAGGTGGAGAAGTTTATTTAGAGGTTCATGGTTTCAGAGGTCTCAATCCATAGACAGCAGACTCCATTCCACAGGCCTCAAGGTGAGGCTGAACATCATGGAGAAAGAATGTGGCAGAGGGAAGCAGCTCACATGATAATCAGAAAGTACAGAGAGAGAGACAGAGAGAGCTCCACATGCCAGGTACAAATATATACCCCAAAACCATGCCCCCAATGCCCTACCTCCTCCAGCCACAACCCACCTGCCTTCAGTTATGACTCAATTAATAACATCAGGTGATTAACTCACTTACTGGGTTAAGGCTCTCATAACCCAATCATTTCTTCTCTGAACCTTCTACATTGTCTCAATGTGAGCTTTAGGGGTACACCTCACATCGAAACCACAACACCAGGGCAGTGAATTTATACAACAGTACACTACATAAACAATGAAAAAAAAAACTTCTATAATAACAAATTTTCAAAAAACTAATGTTGACAAAAGAAAATATACAAAATAGGGGTTGGAGTTTTAGCTCAGTGGTAGAGTGCTTGCCTAGCATGTGCGAGGAACTAAGTTCGAACCTCAGCACCACATAGAAATAAATAAAATAAAGGTACTGATATATAGTAGGATTTCATTTAAATTAAGTTTTTAAAAGGCTGTTTAAATGATCAATTTTTTTCAGAGATAGGTCCTTTGGTGATAAAACCTGAAAGAAAAAGAAGTGACTTTGGAAATCTAAGTGAATAGTTTGTCCTAAAATTAAGGGTGTGATTAACAGAAATATTTTTATCTTAAAGAATAAGATGGGGTAGGTAAAAGGGTTCTGAGATGCTAGCAATGCTTTATTTCTTAAATAGTTTTCACTGGGGTTGTCATCTTTATTCATCATCATTCTGTGTTACTGTTTTATGTAAATCTCTATTTTATTACAAAAAGCAAGAGATTAAAAAAATAATTTTAAAGCAGTTTACCAAAGAGTTAATTTGCATAATCAAAAGAAAAGTATTCCTATAAACTGGCATCATCAATATGCATAATCGAATTTTTATAGCAAATATATTTGCTTTTAAAGGGTACTTTTCACAAGGAAGCCAAAATAAGTTATTACAGATGAGAGAACTAAAATAGTGTGTCTGTATCAAGGTAACCTTCACCTTATGAATCTGTATTTTGGAATCATTATCTAGAAATTGTGTGTGTGTGTATATACAGGAATTAAACTCAGGGGCACCACATCCCCAGCCCTTATATTTTATTTTTTATATTTTACTTAAAGACAGGGTCTCACTGAGTTGTATAGGGCCTTGCTAAGTTGCTGAGGCTGGCTTTGAACTTAGGATCCACCTGCCTCAGCCCCCAAGCTGCTGGAATTACAGGTGTGTGCCACTGTGTTCGGCCAGGGAATCATTACTTAGCAATTGTGTTTTTAAAACTGAGGGAAAACTGACATCTTATAAAAGCCCAGACTTAGGTACTCAATTTGATGAATTTCATCAACTGCATACATCTATGTAACCACCTTCTAAAACAAAATAACCAATACTTCTATCGAGAAAGAAAGTACTTAATACCCCCTTTCCAATTTTCCTCTCCCTAAACACTTACTTTTTAAAAAGTACAAATCATATATAAATCAAACTTCTGTTGGATTCTAGAAATAACAATTTCATTTTTCCTTACACTAGTCTTCTAACTCAAGCTAGATGAAGAAAGTCTGAGACATATTTTCATTTTACTTTGGGATATTCATTTGTAACCTTTGACAACATATGGGTGTCATACACTTTATATTCAATTATTTATCAGCTGCTATGAAAAAACAACTACATAACTTGAAAACAGTGAGGGGATCAAAAGAAGAGATTTGGGTTATTAAATATTTTCCAGTTCTCCTCAGCTGAAGCATTCCAGCTGAAAATAAGTAAAACCAAATAAAACCATGGGGTGTAGAAGATAGGCAGTGTCTAGCAGACATGAACACAATTTTCTGAATATAATTTGGATTTTAAAAAAGAACTCTCAAAGCTTAGTGATTTATCTTCTCTCAATCTAGGCATGCGTTAAACAGCTACAAAGAGATGACAAGGGGGAAAAAAGGGAAAAATGGTAGAGAGGAGTTTCTACCCTTCTAACTTCCACAGGTATCTGGTAGTAGAATTTTATAAGATGAGTTTTGAAAACTCCAAAGCATGGCCGAGTTTGCTATACATATGAGAAAGTAAAGTGTAATTTGACATCTCTCAATTCAGTTAAAATTGAAAATGCTGCTATCTATGTGGTTTACTTATTCAGGTTCAAGAGATTCACAGCTGAATCTCTATTTAAATTTGGCAGGATTCTAAAAAGTCAGGAAAGGCAATTGGACAAACTCCATGTCTAATCCATCTGCTTAAAGTGTTTACTTATCGTAACAGCATACAAATGTCTCATGTTACTGATAAACCACAGAAAGCTTCTGGGATGCCGTTACTATCCAGATGTAAATGTAATGTTCATCATCACAGAGCAAAGAGCAAAGTGAAGATACATGCAAATCATGTTCAGTTGTACCAAATTTAATACTACAGTAAAAATGAGGAAAATGCCTTTCCATACACAAGAATATTTTAGAAACTCATATATGAAATAATTAAACATTTCTGCAATAAGAATATTTTGGAGCATGAGCTGGGGTTGTGGCTCAGTGGTAGAGTGCTTGCCTAGCAGGTGTGAGGCACTGTGTTTGATTCTCAGCACTGCATGTAAGTTAAAGTTCCATCAACAACTAAAAACATATTTAAAAAAGAATATTTTGGAGCAATTTATTTTACTTGAATTTTATGAAGTAAATTTATGCTGAAACATAAAACATACAAAAAAGTCAGAAAAATTTGCAAACATTAAGTGCTATGCAAAGAATAAGTACAATCTCAAAACTGTAACTACTATCAAGAAGTAAGCTGGGAATGCTGATGGGCACCTACAGTCCTAGTGCTTGGGAGAACGAGACAGGGTACTGAGCAATCACTGCCTTGATTTTTGTGGGGGAAAAAATATTTTCTTTGTAGTTTTATCACCTATGTACACAAATCAAAACAATATAGGATATTTTTTGCCTTATTTTGAATTTTATATAATTAGAATTGCAACTATACACTTGTGTACACATATAATAACTTTAATAGCATATATTATCTATATACTACATGTTAATATATATTGTACATATTAATATATATTATACATTTATTGTATATCAGATGTATAATATATATTTTTGGGTGACTTGTTTCTCTCATTAAACATTGTTTGTAAAATATATTCATGTTGTTACTCATACCTACAATTCATTTGTTTTCACTGTTGAATAATATTCTATTATATAACATTCCATAATTTGTTCAGTCATTGATGGATACTTGGGCTATTTTCCATATTTGGTGATTATACACAATGCTGCCACTGAACATTCAAGTACATGTCTGTACATTGATTTCTCTATAGAGTATAATATGAAGTGAAATATGTTATGAATGACTACAAATTTAGTTAAAAACAGCAAACTGTTTTCTAAAGGGGTGGTACCAATTTCAGATTATGAGTATATAAATGCTCCCATTGATTTAGATTTTTGTCAGCCTTGTATTTTTGATCTTTTAAATTTTTATCATTCAGATATGTGAATTACATTAAATTTTTTATTGGATTTTCCGGATTATTAAAGAGGGTGACTACTTCTGCATTTCTTTATTGGCTATTTGGAATTCCTCCTTAGAGAAACATTTTTCTCTTGGCCATTTTCCTACTGGATTCTTTGAGGGCTTATTTTCCCCCATTAATTTGTAGGAATTCCTTATATCTTCTAAGTGCCACTTGATTGGTTATATGTGTAAAAATTTCTCATTCTGTTTTCTTCTTACTCCCTTCCTGATGTCTTTTGTTGGACAAAATTTTCTATTCTTGATACAGCCAAATTTATCAACATTTCCTTTGTTGTTAATATTTCTGTATCTTTTTCTGGTCTGGGCAAAACCTCAAAGTCAAGAAAATATTTGTTTATATTATCTCCTAAAATACTTTTTAACATTTGGATTTAATTTTTGTTTATAATGTGAGGTAGAGGTCAAGTTTAAGTTCTAAAAAAAACAAAGATATTTGATCATTACAGTATCACTGACTGAACATAGTATACTTTTCAATTCTTTGTAGTGCTTCCTTTTTTCATATGAACAGAAAATTACCTCACATGTCATGGATCAGGTAAAAGGGATGAAAGGGACTGTGTGAATTCAGTTAGGCACCATAGTTCTTTTTCTCCATTTGTACTCCAATAGCACACAATCTTAATTACTGAATTATATTTTTAAAATTTAACTGACACATAGTGTTGTACATATTTATGAAGTACGGGGTGACATTTCAATACAGTATATAATGTGTAGTAAGTAATTAGATCTGGGTAACTAGCACATCTATCACCCCAGCCATACATCATTTCCTTGTGTTGAGAACATTCAAAATTCTATGACAGCCTTTTAAAAATGTTCAATTAACTGTAGTTAGGAATAGTTATTCTATTGTACTACAGAACATTACCAGTCTCCTATCCATCCCTATATCCATTAACCATCCTGTCTCTTCTGTAACTTTATAAGAAATTATAATACCTGATAAGCAAACCCTCTTACATTTTTCTAACAGTGTTTTAACCATTAATGATTCTTTGCAATTCTGTAATTTTAGAATCTGCATTTCAACGTCTACTCAAATTTTAATTGACATTTCAGTGAATTAAAAAATCAGGATGGAGAGAAAAGAGAAATATATATTATAGTAAGTTTTTCAATCTATAAACAAATAGATTTATGCCTAGATATTTAATATTCTGAGGTAATATATATAATTGATTTTGATATACTCTCCTTATATCTAATAGCCTTGTTAAACTTATTAGTTCAAATAATTTATCTGTAAATTATTTTGAAATTCTATGTGCAATTTATGTCACTTGCTAATAAAGACTTTCACTTATTTTTCTCTTAAGACCTTATGGCTTTTATTTCTTCCCACTAATTAGAATAACAATTTTGAGGAGTATTGATAGCAGAGATTCTTCTTCTGTTTCCATTTTCAAATAGAAAGATTTTAACATTTCATCAGTAAACATGATTTTGACATATATGTATGTATTAGATTCAGTCTGTCAGATTAAGGGGATCCCATTATATTCCAGACTTAGTTTGAATCTTTATAATGACTTACTGCTGAACTTACTAAATGCTTTTACTGCATCTTTTGAGATAAGTTTTTTCCTTTCTTCTGTTACTAAGATAAACTAATGTTAAACCAACTTAAATACACTAAATAAATCCAGATTTGTAGTGATATATTATTCTTACCATTCATTACACAATTCACTTTGCTAAAATTCTATTTAAGAATTCTGAATCTGAATTCATGAATGGGGTTGCCTTGTAATGTGATTTTCTATAGTGCTTCTTGAATCTGTAAATTGATTTATAAAATATTGGAAACTTCTTAATGACAGTCACTTCAAAGTCTGTTTCTAGTTGGGTCCAGTTTATGCTTGTAATCCCAACAATTTGAGAAGCTGAGCCAAGTGGATGGCAAGTTCAAAACCAGCCTCAGCAATTTAGTGAGGCCCAAAGCAACTTAGTAAGACCCTGTCTCAAATAAAAAATAAAGAGAGGTGCGGATGTGGCTCAGTGGTTAAGTGTCCCAGAGTTTTAACCTGGGAGGAAGAGGGGGAGAGAGAGCGGGAGAGGGGGGAGAGAGAGGGAGAGAGACAAAGGGGGAGACAGGGAGAGAAAGAGGACAGGGGGAAATGAGAGGAAGTAGTTAAGTACACACACACAAAATAATAATAAAAATTTTGAAAACATTGTTTCTACTATAGCGTTTTCTTCTGGAGTTATGATTATATATAAATTATGGACTTTCCCACTCTGTGCTATATTTTCCTTTTTTTCCCTCCAATCTCAGTCTGAATTCTTTCTTACGATCTATTTCCCATTACACTGATTCTCTCTTCAGCTGGCTTATTCTACTGTTACATCATCTATTTTTTTCTTAATTTTGATTATGTAAATGTCCAGTTCTCAAAACTCCATTTTCTCTTGAATGTGCTACATACTTTTTAAAAAGTAATCAATACATTCTGGAACATGGAAAGCATAATTCTAGAGCCTCTGTAGGCTGTTTCTTTTGATTTTTATTCATGTTTTGATCCTTTATAGGCCTAACTACCTTACTGTGCCAAATACTGCATTTGAAAAAAATTTTTTTTAAATAATTTGAGACTTACATTGATGTTAGCTGTATCCAGAGTAAAATTTCCAGTTGTTTCTGTTAGGCGCCTGATGTACAAATGGTTCAAAATTATTAAAATTTTTTTTCAACAGTTGGGATTTTCCCACACACCCTGATGATTTAAAGCTAAGCTGCTGCCTGTGCAATGAATGTTGTACTTTCTGTCTACCCTCTCTCCTTGAGCAGCCCTTTAATATCCTGAGCCAAAATGTGAGGTTTTCCCCACAGATCCTACCAGTAACAGTCTGAGATTCCAACATTTTTCCCCCACCAGTTCTACAACAGTGTAAAAAATACTATTTAACCTCTCATCCGTTTCTTTCTGTTCACCAATTAATTGTACTGGGACCCCAAATGCCAAATTCCTGGATCCTGACCTAGTACTTCAATGCTTTGTTAGCAATTCAGTTCCAATGTATATTCTGTCTAGCTTCATTAATTGACACTAGTGAGAAGACAGCTCTGAATTATCTACTAGTCATTACTACCAAATTCATTCTTGTAGACATTTTCAAACTTGTGTTTTACTTCCTTAGAAGACAGCAAACATTGTTTTATAATTTTTTACTGGTAAGTGCAAAGTCTACAGTTCTAGTTTCTATTTGTTCTTACTCAGTGTCATTCATTAACTTCTGTGTATGTGTGTGAGTGTAACTGAAGCTACTTGTCCTTCTAAAATTAGCTAGTGGAAATTATCTGAGAGTAAAAATGAAGAATTTATATTTCCTTTTATCACATTCCTAAGGACATCACTAATCAATTTGGTATTACTTCAAACTCAATTCACCATTTGAAATAAGGTAATATGAATTTGGGTTGCAAATCTACTTCAGAGTTGGATTATCATTATAATTTAGGCACTGTGCCAAGATGCTTTCTTCATAGTCACTGAGGTTGGATGAGAAGGTTCAAGATTACATAAGGGAGTAGCCTAATGTGATCTTATTTTTATGGATGAAAAATTGGGAAAACCTATTAGACCTCATACTTCAGCAGCTATCACTTTTGTCTCTTTGCCCCATAAGGCTGGCAAACCATAAGCCACATTTGCAAGTCTGGCAAATGCCCATAGGGCATTCAGTTATAAATACAACTTTCTAAATTCTTGCCTTTTGTTTGATGTAGAAATTTTTAAATTTTTTCTTAGCTCTTTGATACCTCTATTTCTTTTTATTGGTTCTTTTCAGTTACATATAACATTAGTATTTTGAAAAATTATAAAAGTATGGAATTTAATTTGTTCTGTTTTAGTCCCTAGTACTTCCCCTTTTCCTCCTCTCCTCCATCTGTTCCCTCCCTTCTACTATATTGATCTTTCAGCTACTTACACACACGTGTATATTTTTTGAATTACTGTCTTGTGGATATATCTGATGGTGAGATTCACTGTGGTATATTCATATATAGACTTAGGAAAACTAGTTCAGTTTCATTCACTCTTCTTTCCTTAGCCCATCCCTCTTCCCTCCCCTTTGATCCCCTTCATCTTCTCTACTGGTCTTTCTTCTATTTTTTTTATCCTCCCCTGCCCCCCTTATTCTGGATTAGCTTCTACATATAAGAAAATATTTGACCTTTGACTTTTGGGGACTGGCTTATTTCACTTAGCATGATAATCTCTAGTTCCATCCATTTTTTTGGCAAATGCCATCAAGTTATTCTTCCTTATGACTCAGTAATACTCTATTGTGAGTGTGTGTGTGTGTGTGTGTCTCACATTTTCTTTATCCATTCATCTACTGAATGGTTTGTTCCATAGCTTGGCTATTGTGAATTGTGTTGTTATAAACATTGATATGGCTGTGTCACTGTAGTATGCTGATTTAAATTCTTTTGGATATACCCCAAAGAGTGAGACAGCTGGGTCACATGGTGTTTCCATTCCTAGTTTTTTGAAGAATCTCCAGACCGCTTGCAGAGTGGTTGCACTAATTAGCAGTCCCACCAACACTGTATGTATGAGTATACCTTTTCCTCACAGCCCACCAATATTTATCATTATTTGTATTCCTGGTAACTGCCATTCTGACTGGAGATGAAATTTCAATGTAGTTTTAATTTGCATTTCCCTAATTGCTAGAGATATTGAACACTATTTCACATATTTGTTGACAGTATTTCTTCTTTTAAGAAGTGTTTAAACTTAGCACCAAATAAAACAAATAACCCAATCCATAAATGGGCAAAAGAACTAAAAAGACACTTCTTTGACGCTTTTAAGAAAATATCTCCCACTAGCAGTTTTAGATGTTTTTCCGGGAAGAGCTAGGGCAAGCAAATACCCTAGACCAACCAAATATCTATAAACAGGAGTGGCTGAAGATTTTAAAAAGTATAACACATACAACAAAGTTTACAAACTTTTAATTTTTTTTTTTAATATTTTTTTAGTTGTAGATGGACATAATGTCTTTATTTTATTGCTTTTTGTATGTGGTGCTGAGGATCGAACCCAGGGCCTTATGCATGCGAGGCAAGCGCTCTACCACTGAGCTACAATCCCAGCCCCAAACTTTTAATTTCTAAATGGAAACAGAGAACCCAAAAAAGTCCTAGAGTCTTCAGACACCCAAGTACTATAAACCCAGGTATTCTCCATTTCTTGATCCATTTTAAGAAAGATTTTGTGCATCACAAGTCCAATCTGTTAGCTATCAAGTAGCTCTCAGAACTTCAGAAAAATTATCTAAGGAAAAATTATTCAAAGCAATAATAGAAAGTATTAGTATTTTGAGGTCTAAGTAGAGAAAGACTTCAAGATTCATTTCTCACCATTCTTTGAGTGCATACCCAAGTTCCACCAGTCCTATTCTTATCACTTCTAGGCTGTCTTGAAATCTTTCACTAGGTACTTGGCTTAGGTTTTAATGATTTTGTTAGTCCAGGCAATTTTCCAAACAAAAGGAATGGTTATTTATAACCCCTAGCCTGAAATCATAAATATCATCAGCTGAATTACACTGAAATGTCAGTAAAACTCTACAGAATAGAAGTCTTCATAAAATGAGTGTGTCTTGCTTGGCCAGGTGAAAAGGATATTAGTTATAAAAGTAGCTAAAGGACCTTATTGTGGGTAAGCTAAAACTCTTAGGTGGTCTTAGCAGTGTATACTCTGGGGACAGCTTTATAGCAAGGTTCCTGACACAGACCATTTAGACTGGGAGCCAGGCTACATTTTTCTCCCTGAAATTATATGGAATCAGTTGTATTACAGTAAATTGCCCCTTTGTGATTGAAATAACCTTCCTTAGATTTTCATACTATATACCTTCTTATACAGATTTACTTTTTCCTTGAATATTCTGTAGATAATTGAATCTAAAACAATATCCTTGAGATTAGGTATTCACAGTGTTATCTTCAAGCAACTGCCTTGTAAGTCGAAGTATGTTAAGTACCCTTTATTCTTTATGAAAAAAAAAACTTCTATACACTAATTTTGAGAAGGATTAAAATTTTTCCTGGCACATCCAATTTCTAAACACTCTCATCTAACACATGTCTGCCAAATACCAGTTTATGAATTCTCTGACATCCTGAAAGGCATGTGTTTTACAGGAGAACTGACTTTATATGGCTCTCCCATGATGCCATAATGCCACAAATGAATCTGTTGCTTTCAGTTCCCACAGAGGATTGTACTGTCTGATGCCAAAATACAGTTGAACACTATTTTTTAAGTTGGTCACTCATGTGTCTAAGAACCCAGCAATTTTACCCTGAGGTTCATGTCCTAGCCTACAGCAGTAATTCTATACGTATGTTCCTTGTACCAGCATTATTAACATTACATGAGAACTTGTTAGAAATACAAATGCTCCTATGTAAAGTGAAATCAGCCAAACTTGGAAAATCAAGGGTCATACCTTCTCTCAAATGTGGAAGCTAGAGAGAAAAAAGGAGGAAAAAAGTGGGGATCTCAAGAAAACAGAAAGGAGACTAGTGGAATAGAAGGAGGAGATGGTGGGGACGAGGAGGTAGAAGGAAAGGAGAAATATTGGGGAATGTAATTAACCAAATTATGTTATGTACATGTATGAGTATGTAAAATTATAAATCCTATTACTATGTAAAATTTTAATGCACAAATAAAAATGATAAAAATCCATATAAATTTTAAAAAAATACAAAGTCTAAGTCTTCTAGGTGATTTCGATGTCAGGCTAATGGATAAAAACATTGTATTAACAATTGAGTTTTCATTACACAATAGTGAAAGTGAATGAAAAACAGCTATATTTATAAGTCCACAAAACAAAACAAAGCTTATAACTGCTGAGATGTGCCTCAATAATAAGGTATTATGTCCATCTACAACTAAAAATATTTTTTAAAAACCCTAAATATATTATTTAAGAATAAATTTATATGATAAAGCAATTAAATGGTTTTAAAAAAACAAGGAAATGATACACCTTTAATTCTGTACAGTTTACCACACAGGAGGTAGGGGAATAGGTGAATAAGGATCACACCAGAGCTATTAACTATACTGGCAACAGTCTAACTTGGGTAATGAGTACATAGCTGTTCCTGTATTTATGCTATTTTATTACTATATGCTTCTGTAGATATCAACTACATAATAGATTTTAAATCAGAAAACAAAAAACAAAAAAAAAAAATTGCAGGTAATAAACAAAGATGGCCATTACCTTAAACAGAAAATGAGAAACCACCTAAGTGTTATAAATTACTTCAGTTGTGATACATTTATTCAGTTACAAAGAATTTGTAAAGACATGGGAAAATATTTTTGATAAAATTGGCCAATATGAAAAATGTACAAAATTAGAAAAAAATATAATAAAAAGTCAATACTTGATATTATTATAGGAAGATTTACCTCTTCTTTATATATTTAACATTTTTCTACAGTGAATAATAAAAATCATTAAGGATTTTTAACTGTCAATGAAACATTTAATGATTCCAAGTTATTAAAGAAAACTGTCAAATATTCTGTTGTCAACAGAGGAAACAGGTGGTTTGTGGAAATCTCATGATTTATTAGCTATTTAACTCAGAATTTTATATTTTATCATAAAATTACATATCTTTATAATTGTTATTCCTGATTAAATAATTTCACTTGTTTGTGTGGTAAAAGAAAAAACGAAAATATGACTGATAAAACCATCAGCTTAAGAAGACTTTAATTAAAAAAAACTGAAAATACCTAAACAGAACAGAAGTAAAAAAATACCTACCATTGTTGACCAGCTTCTGAAAACACAGAAGGCATTTACTGAGGATCTGCTTTATGTTCTGTCATAGTGAGAAAGGACCACAAAGATTAAAATTCAAAAGCCAAAGGTTAGTTACATACCTCTTTTTCCAATATTCTAGCAATCTCCCCTAGTGTCCGATCCAAAGCAGAAACCTTATTGTTTGCCCATGAGCCACTGTCTTGTACTTGCAGTTGTTTTAGAAGATCTTTGGCTAATCGCTGAAGTCTTCAATATAAAATGAAAAGAATGATATAACTGAATTAGAGAGAATACATACTCCATTTTTAGACAATGTATACTTCATTTTTTAAAACATTTGAAGAATAACATTTAAAGTTACTTTTTGGTATTGATTTGAAACTGCTGCATAGAACACCTAAGGGAAAGAAAAAAGACACAACTCATAGGCTGGTATTACTTCACGTGAGACCCCCAATCTACTCCTTATGGCTCAAAACACATCTAGAAGACAGTATTATTTATCCATGGGATTAGCTAAAGCAACTGATGCATCAATTTCTGTGTGATCCTCAAATTAAAGAAGATTTGGGCACATAAGAAGGTAAGAAGATGATGAAACAGGAAGAGTGTAAGAACTCTTCTTAATAATGAAGAGCATATTAGAAGATGGAAAGACCTATAATGTTCTTGGATAGACAGGATTAATATTGCCAAAATGACCATACTACTAAATGCAATCTATTCCCATCCGAAGGTCAATGGCATTCTTTACAGAATCAGAAAAAAACAGTCCTAAAATTCATATAGAAAAATAAAATACCCAGAATAGCCAAAGTAATTGTGAGCAGTAAGAACAGGGCTGGAGGCATCACAATACCACACCTGAAATACTATAGAGCTAAAGTAACAAAAACAGCATGATCTTGGCATAAGAACAGTGAAGACCAATAAAAGAGAATAGAAGACACAGAGATAAACCCACACAGATATAGTCATCTCATCCTTGACAAAGGTGCCAAAATCACATGTTGAAGACAAGACAGCCTTTTTAACAAATGGTGCTGGGAAAACTGGATATCCATATGTACAATGAAACTGGTTGATGAAAGTCAACTTCAAAGTGGATCAAATACCTACGAATTAGAACAGAAACTTTGCAACTGCTAGAAGAAAACATAGGGTCAACACTCCAATATACAGGCTCAGGCAACAACTTCCTTAGTAAATCTCCTAATTAAAACCAAGAATCAATCAGTAAGTGGGAAGGCTACAAATTAAAAACCTTCTACACAGCAAAGGAAACAAACAGCATTAAAAGAGAGCCTCAAGAATGGGAGAAACTCTTTTCCAGCTACTCTTCTGACAAAGGATTTATATGCAGAATATAAAAACAAACTAAAAAAATTTAGCACCAAAAAAGCAAGTAACCCAATCATTAATTGGGCAAATGAACTAAAAAGACATTTCTCCAAAGAAGAAATGCAAATGGCCAACAAATATGAGAAAATATTCAACATCCTCAACAATCAGGGAAATGAAAATCAAAACTACATGGAGGGGGCTTGGGCTGTAGCTCAGTGGTAGAGCGCTTGCTTAGTGTGCGTGAGGCCCTGGGTTCAATTCTCAGCACCATGTACATATACATAAATAAAATAAAGGTCCTAACAACTAAAAAAAAATGCTACACTAAGAATTCATCTCACTGCATTTAGAATGGCAAACATCCAGAATATAAATAATAACAAATGCTACAGTTGATGCAGGGAGAAAGGAACACTTATACATTGTTGCTGGGACTGCAAATTAGTACAACCACTAAGAAAATCATACAATCAAAAGACTGGAAATGGAAACACGACATGACTCAGCTATTCCATTTCTTGGTATTTATTCAAAGAGCTGAAATCAACATACTATAATCGGCATTATTATAGTAATACCTGCATTCCAATGTATATAGCAGCACCATTCTTTTTTTTTTTGTATTAGTTTATTTAATTGCATTTCAAGTCATAGCACATATATAGAGCTCAGTTTTTCCATTTCTCTGGTTGCAAACCAGATAAAGTTACACCAACTGTGTTTTCATACATGCACCAAGGGTAGTGATGACGATCTCAACCAACCATCTTTACTGTACCCATTCCCCTTTCCTGCCCCCCACCTCCCCCATGCCACATCCAGTGTTCCTCTATTTCTCTTATGTTTCCCATTCCCACCTCCCTTATTCATCAGCATCCACTAATCAGAGAGACCATTCGGCATTTGGTTTTTTGGGATTGGCTTACTTCACTTAGCATAATGCTTTCCAATTCCATCCATTTGCCTGCAAATGCCATAATTTGATTCTCTTTTATTGCTGAATAATATTCCATTGTGT
>PVHX01010505.1:8776-69768 GCA_004024805.1 Geosciurus inauris
GACCCTGTCTCTACATAAAACACAAAATAGGGCTGGGGATGTGGCTCAGGGGTCGAGTGCCCCTGAGTTCAATCTCCAGTACCCGGGGTGGGGCTTGTTTTGTGATAGTTGGGAGGGATGCTACACAAAAGTAGAAACCACAAGACAAACACCTACTAAATAAAATGAATCCTAACATGGATTTCTCTGTGAAAAGTCTAAATACTATCATCTTCGTTTTTTTCAACACATAATAGCCCTGGACTTAACACATAAAACTGTTCCCAGTAGAATTTTTCCATTCATTCATTCATTCATTTTTGTGGTGCTGGGGATTGAACCCAGGGACTTGTGCATGCAAGGCAAGCACTCTACCAGCTAAGCTATATCCCCAGCCCTTATTTATTTTTTTTAATGTGGTGCTGAAGACTAAACCCAGTGCCTCACATGTGCTAGGCAAGCACTCTACCACTGAGCCACAACCCCAGCCCCTAGTATAATTTATTTATAAGGTATAATGAACATATCTACAAATAATTTGATTCTTCAGAAATATCCGAGATACCTGACAACATTCTTTTTGGGGCTGGGGTAACTGGGAATTGAACCCAGGGGTGCTTTACCACTGACCTACATATTTGGACTTTTTTGGATATTTTAATTTTGAGACAGGGTCTCACAAAGTTGCTGGGGCTAGCCTCAAACTCGAAATCCTTCTACCTTAGCCTCCCGAGTTGAGCCCATGCCAAGCCTGATATTTTCTTCCCTCCCCCTCCACCTCCCTCTCCCTTTCTTTCTTATACCAGGGATTAAAACCCAGGGGTGCTTAACCACTGAGCCACTTCCCCAGCCATTTTTATGTTTTATTTTAAGACAGGATCTTGCTGAGGCTGGCTTTGAACTCTCGATCCTCCTGCCTCAGCCTCCTGAGCTGCTGGGATTACAGGCATGTGCCACTGTGCCCAACTCCAGCCTGACATTTTCATCTGTCAAATTACTTTAAACAATATTTTAAGTATACAATTAATTTGTTGGGAAAGTTATTTCTTCAACTTGTTGTCAATTACAATGAATTTTTTACTGGTGGGACTCAAATTAATGTTCCATTGGTTCCTCTGGCCAATATGTAAGATAAGATGTAAATAGCCACAAAAATCTCACTAAATGTGCAGATATTTTCCACATCCAGCAGTATATTAGAGTTGAAAACAAACAGCTTTTGAATTAAGCAGGTTTTGCTGCTTAATAGTGCTAACAGTGGTTTCTTGGAGAAAATAAAATTCCAGGCTCACCTTATCATTCTCCCTCCAGGTGGTGCTATAGCTACAAGTGGAGAAGAGTCAATAGTCTATGCAGACACTTGGCTTATTTATTTATTTATTTAAAAAAATTTTTTTTAAAGTTGTAGATGGACACACAATATCTTTATTTTTATGTGGTGCTCAGGATCGAACCCAATGCCTCACGCATGCGAGGCATTGCTACCAGTGGTAGCGTAGCAAGCACGCTACCACTGAGCCACAATTCCAGCCCTTATTTATTTTTTTAAATTATTAAATACAACAGTTTTGTCTGCCATCTTTCTTGGAATTCTCTTTTCTACACAGGTCCACAGAATTCCAAAATGTTTTTTAAAATATTTTTTAGCTGTTGATGGACCTTTTTTAAATTCATTTATTAATATGTGGTGCTGAGAATCAAATCTAGTGCCTCACACATGTGACGCAAGTGCTCTACCACAGAACCCCAGCCCGATAATGTTTTTGACTAGTTGACTGACAATCTAGCACTGTGAGGCAAGTATGAAGATTGTCAGAGGAATGACCAGGAATAACCAGTTAAGTTTGGGGGTTGGGGAGTTCCTCTCTCACACTCTGCTTCAACACAGATGTCTATTCCTTCTCTACTTTCAGGATCCCTACTATCTCCTTGTCTCTGCCGAAGGATATCCCTCAGATCCCAAAACAGCACTATTATTCTAGATCTCCATCATCTGCTAATAAAGGTTGCCCTTTGACTCAGGATTATGTGTTGACAAGGTCTCACTACAGAACTCCTGGGCTCAAGTGATCCTCTTGCCTCAGCATCTCAAGTAGCTGTAGCTACAGGTACCTGTACTTGGCTAACTGCATTTTATATATATATAATTTTTTAATTATAGATGGACACAATATGTTTATTTTATTTATTTATTTATATGTTGTGCTGAGGATTGAATCCAGTGCCTCACATGTGTGAGGCAAGCACACTCTGCTAGTGAGCCACAACCCCAGACCTAGTACATGTGAAGCAAGCACTCTATCAACTAAGCTATATCCCCAGCCCTCTAACTGCATTTTTTAAAGGGCCCTTTCAAAATAGAAAAATCCTTCAGTGAACTAAAGGGTATACTGTTATTCAGGAGTAGTGGAATATTTTACTCTGGTATAGAAAAAGGTCAGAGAAAAAAATTAAAATTATTGTACAAAAGTAGAGAAAAGCTGGTCTTACCACCTTAAGGCAAGCTGTTCCTAAGTGCCAAACTGATAGCAAGCTCCATTATTCAACTCACATCAAGATTCCTTAGATGTCAGCTATCTAACCCCTACCTATAAGCACTGAGTCTTCACTCTTAATTCATCCATGAAGAACCTACCTCACAAAGAAGAGACTAAGGAAGAACTTAGTTCACCTCTTTGGAAAGGCCACTGACCTCAAAAATTGAGGCCAGTAAGTAAATCGTTTGTAGACCTTGTTTACATTCCAAATTCAACAAAATGAACCATCCAGTAATTCATACCTATGAGCCCAGACTTTGGAAAGGTTTGGAAATAGTAAAACCTCTTGTTACACATGAGGAACAAGAAACTCAGGAACAGGGTGACTTGCCCAAAGCCACATAATTGATTATTGGCAGAACCCACTGTTTCTTTTTACTTCAGTAATGCAGGCATACAGTCTTCATATAACTTTGTACATATTTCCTCAATCTAAAATGATTTCTTTAAACTTATGCAGAGATTATCTTCCCAACTCCTAAAATTCCTCAAACATTTATGAAGTTGTAGTAAAATATAGATTACAAAATACAGTTTGTGATACAAATATTAAAACCACTCTTAGGTCTGGTTTTATAAGCTCACAAAACAAGGTTCAAGTGTTTTTAATCCTTTTCAATAGGCTCTAGTAAAGGAACAAATGTTAATATTTCTTAAGTTGAGAAAACACTACTCTAACCTTTAAATAAAACAGTTTGGCTGCATAAATGAAATAAGTTTATCATACGTACTTAAAGCTCTAGAATGATCCGGATTCCTTATTCCCTTTGCTCGTAACCTCTGAAGAAGAACTGTTGAAGACAACTGTTTTACAAGATATACTGCCATGGAATAGGTCTGGAAAAAAAAAGATGTAGAAAACAACATATATAAGTAAATAATACATCTATTTTAATCCCACAACAATAGGGAAAGAAAACTAACACTTCTAAAACACCTACTATGTGTCAAGCACTGTCTTAGGTGTTTTTAGGAGTAATGATTCACTTAATCCTAATCAAAAAGCTGCTGAGGTGGTCATAAACCTTTATTCTTATGGATAAGGAAACTAAAGTATGGAGAAATAAAGAACCTGCCCTAATTTTGTAACTTTCAAGTAACAAACTATATATTCTAGGTAACAAACCTAGAATTTAAACCTAGATCTGTCATGCTTCTATATTACCTGACTCCTATACTCGAAGCCAATGACAGAACACTATTAAGGCTAAATACAAACTAAGGCCATTAAGATGTCCAAGATAACATAAATCACATATAGCAGGTAATAGGTATATCTAAAAGAGTAGCTATTAAAAATTATAAATGAGGACTGGGATTGTAACTCAGTGGTAAAGCGCTTGCCTTGCATGCGTGAGGCACTGGGTTTGATCCTCAGCACCACATAAAAATAAATAAAAATACTGTGTCCATCTAACTAAAAAAAATATTTTAAAAAAATTATAAATGAGGGGCTGGGGTTGTGGCTCAGCGGTAGAGCACTTGCCTTGCATCTGTAAGGCACTGGGTTCGATCCTCAGCACCACATAAAATAAATAAAGGTATTGTGTTCATCTACAACTAAAAAATAATAATAATAAACTATATTATAAAAAATGATAAATGAGATTTGCTTTCTAATCTATACCTTTTAACCTTTCTCTATGCCTTCAACGAGCTCTTAAAAAGAGCCAACAAGCACAGGGAATAAAGAAGGTTTGCAAATAGGAGCTGCTGGTTTGGTAAATTACCACCAGAGGGACTACCCAGAGATAGCAGTGGGAGAAGGGGTCAAAGAAAACAGAAAAGCCAAGGCTGAATGAAGGGCACATGGTTAGATAAGAGGAAGAAAAGAGGACAGGGACTTATGGAAGTGAGGAGATCTAAATAAGAAAGATCATTTTCCAGTTAGTGCTGGGATCAAGAGGAAGATCAAGAGACTTGAAGCAAAAGAAAAAAATGACTGCTACCACCTTCTGTTTTATACCTATATAGTTTTCAAAGCATCTTAACATATACCATATACCATATACTTAATTTAAACTCTGCAGAAGGCTATGAGAAATAGGTAGGTAGAATAGAGACTATTCTGGGTGATGAAGCTGCTGAGGCACAAAAAGATTATATAATCTGCTTATGATCATGTAACTGCTTGGTGACAGAGCAGGCACAAGAAACAAATAAAAGTTAGGGACAAAGAAAAGTTAGGAACAGAACAAGAGACTAAATGATCAAGGCCAATATCATTCTCTTAATTCTTGGTTTCACACATCCTACTTGCTTTCAACCTCCTAAACTAGTCCAATACATATGCCAACTTTCATTTCCTTTCACACTTTTGAAAATGCATTCGCCTCTTAGCAACAAGAGAATATATTCTATAGTACCCTCTGGAAGGTCAATTTTTTATTTAGAATTCAGAAACCTATCTGTGTTCACATAGTGTATATTTCCTGGGGAGAAAAATCAAGTGTCAAAAAGCAAATTTACTTTTATTAGTAAATTTCACAATATTAATATTATGAGGATCAAGTAACCTTAAAACTTCCCTAATTTCATAGCATGTAACACATCAATCTAATATAGAACAGATAAGCTTCTTTTTAGCAAAAAGCTTTTATTCAGCACTATGACTTATTTGCTTAATGCTTCAAATATAATAAAAACTGGAGAAATGCTAATTAACACTGTGAAATTCTGTACTGACAGCTTGAATCTTCAGAACCTGGAATTAGCCTAAGGCTTCATATAAATATTTAAGAAGAGATCAAGTAAAAACCACAACAAGAAGTTCAGTGAAAAGGTATGTTCACTCTAGTTGAAACATGTAACCAAATGGAGAAGAATTAAAAAAAGCTGAAAAAAAATGTCAGTTGTTAACAAATGTCTCTTGTACTGACAGTAGGGAATTAAATTTTACATCATATTAACAGGTTCAGAAGCAAAATTCCCCCAAACTTAACAGTAGTATAGTACCTCTTCTAGGTAGATTTGTATTGTTCCTATCAATACAATATCAAAGTACTACCTAGCTCCAATTATTGATATATAACTGCATTATACTACTAATGCAGTTAAAACAGTAGATAAAAACATTAGTTTTTAAAAGTTTTTGAAATTGTATAAATTCAAAACATATTTTCTCCATGATTAAAATGCTATCTATTCATTACATGCCCTTTATATCAGTGTATAAGTGATTTCTCTACAAATAATAAAAGTTTAATAAGTTAATAAATGCTAAATGCAGTGATTACTCTGAGGTAGATTAAGTTATAATATAGTTCACCTATTTCCTTCAGGCACTGTGCCAATTCTCCCACTTACTTTCTTTGGAGAAATACCTATTTATAACATTTCTCACTGGCAACCAATCAGACAAAATTATCTGCAAAACAGTGTCTACATGAACTGTTAAGAGCATCTTTACAGGTTATTTAAACAGGGATCTAAAAACAATCTAGGCAGTTTATCTTCTGGGTTATGGAAAAGATTTAATTTTTCTCAGTATTTTACTTCAAAAGAAGGGTTTCAAACTTGTAGACCTCCCAGGCTCTGAGGCTCCAGAGCATTCCTACAGCTGTGGTAAAGCATGCTCTTTCCCTCTCCTCTAGTGCTGTACCTCAGCAACCACCGTCCGTCATCTCCCACAGTTTTAAACCTCTTTAGAGTTCACTGAAAGCACCCCTTTTCTTCCTTTATGGGCTATATTTTTCACACAAAACATTTTCAACAGAGAGGGGGCAGGGAGGGAATTTTTAAGATACATTCCTTATAAATGGAACATTTATAAGGATTTAAACACCTATTGGTGACATGTAAATTAATCAATGGAAATAATATCCTGGTGTCAAAAATATATTTTTTTGGTACTGGGAATTGAACTCAGGGGCACTCGACCACTGAGCCACATCCCCAGCCCTAATTTGTGTTTTATGTAGAGACAGGTTCTCACTGAGTTGCTTAGCGCCTCGCTGTTGCTGAGGCTGGCTTTGAACTTACAATTCTCCTGTCTCAGCCTCCCAAAGTGCTAGGATTACAGGCGTGTGCCACTGCACCCGGCTTCAAAAAGATTTTTATAAAATTCAAAATCTACTTCTAACAAAAAAATTCAGTCAAGGAGGAATACATAAATACATCATTAATAATAATTAAGTTACTTAATTTTGTAATACTCCATTAACATAAGGAACAAGTCAAATATGTTCATTATCACAGGTGTTATTTATTTCTTTATTTATGGGGGGGGGGTTTACTGGGGGATCGAACTCAGAGACACTCAACCACTCAGCCACATGTCCAGCCCTATTTTGTATTTTATTTAGGGACAGGGTCTCACTGAGTTACTCAGCACATCACTGTTGCTGAGGCTGGCTTTAAATTCGCGATTCTCTGCCTCAGCATCACAAGCTGCTGGGATTACAGTCATGCGCGACCATGCCCGGCTCACCTGTATTATTCAATACTGTTCTAAAAGTTTCTAACCAGTAACAAGAAATAATGGCATAGCATTAGGATTACCATTATGTGTGTAACGATACACCTCAAATTCAAAACTGTCTACCTGGAAATACTAAGAAAGCATCTAAAAAACAAAACAGCCAGGGACACTGGCACATCCCTGTAATCCTAGCAACTTGGAAAGCTGAGACAGGAGAATTTGAAGTTTGAAGTCAGCTGAACAACTTAGTGAGATCCTGTTTCAAAATAAATAATAACAGCAGCTAGGGAGGTAGCTCAGTGGTATAGCACCCCTGGGTTCAATCCTCAGTACCATAAATAAAAACAAACAAACAAACAATAAATACTTTAGAAAATGTGAAAGAAACAAAAAATGTGATAGGAAAAAAGATCTGTTGATAATAGCAATAGTAATAATGACTAACACAGGAATTAACAAAAATATGCAAGATTTATTAACTGATGAACATAAAAGAGGATTTGAGTAAATGGAAAATAATATAGTTCCTAGAGTGAATATATTACTCATAATTGTAAATAAAAATTCTTTCTAACTTGATCTGTAATTTTAAAGAAATACCACTCAAATTCTCAGAAAGATGTGAGGTTGAGGTGAAGGAGAGGAAATGTGATAAAAGTAATTCACAGTACATGTAGAAGAAAAAAATGTGGAAAAAAAAAAAAGAGTAATACAGGGGAACTTGCCTTACTATCTCTAATAACTTTTCCCACCTTTTCATTCTCCTCAAAGCCCTTATTTTTCCTATTTCAGCTAACTTACCTCACACTTTCTGTCTTACATATATAAGGGAAGTCATCAAATCAGAACTCACTTCTCCTACATTCACCCGATCCTCCTATTGTCGTAAAAGATGCTGTCTTTCCGAGATTGTCATGAGCTTCTCCAGTTAAGCAATTCACTATTGATTATCCCTACTTTCTCTTGTATACCTAATGTCTTACTCTGAAGAAGTTCCCTACCATCACCTTCTAAACACATTAAAGACTCTCCCATTAAAATAAACAACTCAATTTTCCATTTTCCTCCAGCTCGCCCTTATTTCTTTCCAAAATTATACTTCTATAATTCATTATCTCCACTGCCTCACCTCTAGCTTATCACAATCTGGCTTACAATCCCATCATTTACCAAGATAGCTCAAACTGAATTAACCTTTGTGTTCCTAACTCAGAGTATTTTTTTTTTAGACTTCAACATACTCGACCTCTTAACACATGCTCAGAAATGTTAACTATCTCCTTCGTTTCTGAAACTCTTGACTTCTCATCCTACCCTCTACCCTGCCCCATTCTGTCATTGCTTTACCATGTCCTCTGCAGCTCATTCTTTTCATTATTAAATGTTGTAGTTCCTCAAGGATAGATCTTAGACATTCTTCTCTTCCTACTTTATATATTTCATTTAAGCAATGTCAATCCTATCTGTGTAGCTCCAATAACCACTAATATGCAGATGAGTCACTTTCTTTTTTTTTCTAGCCTACACTTATGCTCTGAGCCTCTCTGCTCAATTGCCTATTTAGGATATCTTGAAGGCAACTCAAACTCAAAAGCTTCAAAACTGAACCCACTGTTTTCTCTATCTAGTCCTCTAATGCTCCCTCTTGCAAAGCAAAACCAAACAAAATATACCTAAACTCAGTCCTTCTCCAGTGTTTCCTCTATCTCTGTGTTATTATTCACCTAGTTACCAAGCCAGCAACTAAGAAGTAATTTGCCCTCTCTTCATCCATATTTCCAATCCATCACACACTCCTGCAGATCCCCATGCTTAACTCCATCCCCACTGCCAACACTCTAAGTTAAGATATTCTCTCTCTCATTAATACTTCTGTAATAGCTGCCTCCCAAGAGGTGATCTCTGTATGACTCTGGCCTTCATTCAAACTATTTTTTTTTTTAGTTGTAGATGGACACAATATCTTTATTTTTATTTATTTTTATGTGGTGCTGAGGATCGAACCCAGTGTCTGCCCACGCATGTGAGGCAAACGCTCTACCACTGAGCTACAATCCCAGCCCCTCATTCAAACTATTTACCATTCTGAAGAAACTTTTCTAAACAGAAACATGGTTCTATAAACATTCTGCTTCAAAGAGAAAATCCTTGGGTGAGGGCTATCGCTCAGTGGCAAGAGTGCTTGCCTAGCACAAGTGAGGCACTGGCTTCGATCCTTAGCACCACCTAAAAATAAACCTACCAAAAAAAAAAAAACCCTCTATCTAAAAAGAGAATCCTTAACTTTAACATCACCTCTAAGGTCCTGCATGGTTTAGCCCTCTTCTGACTCTAGCCCCATCTATTATGTTGCTCTTTCCTATTTTCTGTGCTCAAGTCACAGTGAATCCTCTTAAGCTTCTCAGAAAAAAATAGGTTCATCCCTGCCACTAGGCTGTCGTAAGGGTGGTTTTCTCTGAATCTTTCACCTAACTGCTTCCTTATTCTCAGCTCTTGGTTTGGTCACTACTTCCTGAGAGAAGCCCTCTGACCTCTCTCTAGTTCTAAGAACCTTGTAATGAACCATAAAATAACCAGAGCAACATTTGATAAATTTCAAATAGAACTGATTTAATGTTATGAATTATAATACAATAATTCAAAAACAGCAATTTTCAGAATTGTCCCAGAAAATGAATGCTAGACTGAGAAATAATGCATAAGTTGTTCAAAAACATACCCGGGATATATAAATATTAAATATACAACGGTGACTTTAGAATCAGTGTTTAGTTATTGGTGTTAGACCTGAATAACTGAAAAATGAAAATTTTTATCTCACATGGCATATAAATTTAAGATGGATTAATTTTGGGGGGGAGTACTGGGGATTGAACTCAAGAGTACTCAACCACTGAGCCACATCCCCAGACCTATTTTTGTGTTTTTTATTTAGAGACAGGTCTCTCACTGAGTTGCTTAGCGCCTCACCATTGCTGAGGCTGGCTTGGAACTAACGATTCTCCTGTCTCAGCCTCCCAAAGTGCTGGAATTATAGGTGTGCACCACCATGCCCGTCTTAAGATGGATTAAATATTTAAAGATGAAACATGAAAGCTTAAGAGTCTATAAATTTAGCTTACTTACATCAGCTTGGAAAAGGCAAGACACACTAAGCATCATAGGGAAGGGAAAAGACCACAAAGGGAAAAACTGGTTAAGATTTAGTTCTATTCTCCTACACATTAAATAATTAAAGGCTAAGAAACTGGAAACAATTATTTGCAACATGAAAAAACAGGTTAATCTGGAATTGAACTCAGGGGCACTCAGCCACTGAGCCACATGCCCAGCCCTATTTTGTATTTTATTTAGAGACAGGGTCTCACTGAGTTGCTTAGTGCTTCACTTTTGATGAAGCTGGCTTTGAACTGTTGATCATCCTGTTTCAGCCTCCAGAATCACTGGGATTACAGGTGTGCACCTGGCAGGTTAATTCTTTTTTTTTTTTTTTTTTTTTTTTTTAAATATATTTTAGTTATACATGGATACAGTGTCTTTATTTTGTTTATTTATTTTTTATGTGGTGCTGAGGATCGAACCCAGTGCCTCACACATGCAAGGCAAGCGCTCTACCCCTGAGCTACAATCCCAGCCCAGGTTAATTCTTAATATATAAAAAACTCATAAGACAGTAAGAAAAAGAATATGAGAGAAACAGACACGAATACAATTTTAAAATGTAAATAGTTACATACAAAAACATGTTAAATCTCAGTAATAAAGGAAGACTGTCAGGTGTGGTGTTGCACACCTATAATCCCAGGGACATGGGAGGCTGAGGTGGGAGGATTTCCAAGTTTGAGGCCAGTCTCAGCAACTTGGTGAGACCCTGTCTCAAAATGGGGGAAAAAAAAAAAAAAAAAAAAGGACTGGAGATATATAGTTCAGTGGTAAAATGCCCCTGGGCTCAATCCCTGTTGCCTCAAAAAAAAAAAGAGAGAGAGAAAAGGGAGAAAGCTAATTAGAATGGTAATGATGGTAAAGATTTTTAAAAAGATAATAAGTATGGATAGGCATGCAAATAAATACTAAAAGAGAATAAATTTACACACTTTTTGGGAAGACAGTCTGTCAATGTGCACAAATTTTCCTAAAAATTCTGCATGCTCTGACTCAGCAATTCCACTTCTGATAATTCACTATAAGGAAATTGTCATGTGTGTATGCATGTAATAATTACAAGGCTGCTATTAGATTATAGTTATACTAGACAACAGCTATAGATACGAGGACAGCCTTCAAAATTTTTTTTTACTTGAAAGACAATGAATAAATCAATGGATAAATCAAGTGTTCAACAATAGGGAATATGCTAAATAATGGCATATTATACAGAAATAAGATGTAGAAATTTAAAATACAAAAGAATATATCATTATATATTAGACAGACATAAACATGAACATAAAACCATAAAACATAAAACCAAATGTTTTATCACCTGATACTTTCACTCAGCAATTTATCATAATTGTCTTTATGCCTATATATAGAAAGACAATTATGATAAATAGAAAGACAATTATGATAAATTGCTGAGTGAAAGTATCAGGTGATAAAACATTTGGTTTTATGTTATTTTATCTTTTTTTAAATATCTTTATTTATTTTTATGTGGTGCTGAGGATCGAACCCAGTGCCTCATGCATGCGAGGCAAGCGCTCTACCACTGAGCCACAACCCCAGCCCCTTGGTTTTATTTTTTATTTATTTTTTTAGTACCAGGAACTGAACTCAGGGATACTCGACCACTGAGCCACATCCCCAGCCCTATTTTGTGTTTTATTTAGAGACAGGGTCTCTCTGAGTTGCTTAGCACCTCGCCATTGCTGAAGCTGGCTTTGAGCTCGTGATCCTCCTGTCTCAGCCTCCCAAAGTGCTGGGATTACAGGCTTATGCCACTGCGCCCAGCTGATAAAACATTTGGTACAGTACGATCCATTTTCCAAATGGGAATACACTGAAAATTCACTGTGAGACAAAAATCCTTTTGCAACTCATTTTACGATATCATTTATACATAAACTCAGGGAGCCATGGTGATTAAAATACAAAAATCTGGTAAAAACAAATATTCACTTACTCTTCCAATTTCTGCAGTCCAAGAAACAACAATGGTGTTTGGTACTGTTGTGGACAATCGGACAAGTGAGGTGATATTAATTGGTCGGCTGGGTCGCTTTGGTTCCACACCATTTTTAGTAGGTGGAAGGTAACCCTAAGAAAGAAACATAGTTTATTTCTACTAATTATTTCCACAATCATTTCAACTTCCATTTCTTAAAAACAAAAAGCAAACACCACCAACAAAAAAATCCTACAAACTATATGCTAGAAAATATAAATATAAATTACAAAGACAGTGAACATTTTCATGAGTTTATTACTATTTCTCTAAACAACCTCAGAAAGCCTAAGAAAAACATTAGTGATAGAAATTCAAAATTTCTCAAGTTTAAGAATCAGTTTAGATCAGTATATAAGGAATATTTTCAAGGGACCAAACACATTCCCATCCTCCTCCCCTGAATAAGGAACATTGTTCAAATCTCCATTCTACCACAGATTTATAGTTTAACATGAATATCATTGAGATTTTGTTTAAACAAATTCTCCCTATCATCCAATACAACACCAAAGTTAACATACTCAATTTTAAATCATAAACTTTGTCTCCATACTGTTACAGGTGCTAAGTGTACACAATCAGTCCAAGTGTTCACAGCAAGTTGCAAAAATAAATATCCAAAAAAATATTTTCCTAATGAAAAACTACAATTAACAGCTGTGATGACTTATATTATAGCTATGTTGAATGAAATAAAAATAATGTTGATAATGTATATTAAAAATAACATTAAGGCTTTAGGACTTACTGGAAGGCTGCACGGTTTTGTGTTCACTTTCACACAAAGATTAGGTGGGAAGTGATCTTCTTGTGGACAACTGGTTTCAGATAAACAAAACCTAAACAATAAAGATCAAGTTTAACTTTCTTTATTAAGGGATAACCTAATTGATATTTTTGGTCAAGAGATAACTTAAAAGATGATCGACTTAAAAAAAACAAAAAAGAGGAAAACTAAAAACTGGACATTTCACATAATAAAAAAGCATATTTGAACAGCATTATAATACAGCTGGTGCTAGAACAACCAGGGTTTGAACTGCACAGGTCCACTTATATGCATATTTTTATTTTTTACTTTTGGTGTTATTGGAGATTTATGACAATCTGAACAAACTCATAAACAAACCAAGCAGCCTGAAGATAAAAAAAAAAAAACATTAAGAAAAAGTTAGGCATAAAGTATATGTAGATAGCTGGGTACGGTAGTTACTCCTGTATGATAGCTACGATAGCACACTCCTGTAATTCCAGCTATTTGGGAGGCTGTGGCAGGAGGATTTCAAGTTCAAAGCTAGCCTCAGCAACTTTGTGAGGTCCTAAGCAACTCAGTGAGACCTTGTCTCAAAATAAAAAATAAAAAGGGCTAGGAAAATGGTTCAGAGATTAACTGCCCCTGGTTCAATTCCTGCCATCCCCCACCCCAAATTAAATGGGTCATTTAAATAATTACATGTAAATATTTCATCCTGGGAAAAATAGCAAGAGCCTATCTTAAAATAAAATGAAATAAAAAGGATTAGAGATATAGCTCAGTGGCAGTGTGCTTGCAATGTGAAAGGCCCTCCTGGTTCAATCCCCAATACTATTAAAGTTAAAAAAAATAGGCAATTGTCTATTTTATCGAATTGTAACTACAAATTAACTCTAGTACATTCTATACTACTGTAATAATTTTGTAAGTACCTCCTGTTGCTATTGTAGTGAGCTCAAGTGTGTTTAAAAAGCCGTGTTATATTTAAAAAAAAAAAAGCCCTGCGATCCCTGTGATGCTAATATCTGTCCCTTAAGAAAATTATCTATAATAGTAAAAAGTGTTAATTGACTCTTGAAGGTTATCAGTAAGGCCAACAGTAGCGTCAACAATTATTAAGTTGTTAGGTTTTTGGGGAGTCAAAAGTCATATAAAGATTTGGGGTGGGGTACTGAGGGTGGAACCCAGGGGTGTTTAACCACTGGGCCACAGTGTCGGCCCTTTTTATGTTTTCTTTAGAGACAGGGTCTCACTAAGTTGCTTAGGGCCTCACTAAGTTGCTGAGGCTGGCTTTAAACCTGCAATCCTTTTGCCTCTGCCTCCCCAGCTTTTGGGATTACAGGTGTGCACCACCATACTTGGCTATACAAAGATTCTTGGGGGGGGGGGGGATGGCTCCACTAGGCCCCCACCCAAGTTATTTAAGAGTTACTTATAAATAATTGTCAACTATCAGACTGAGCAATCACAACTATCACCCTGTGATAGTTGTCTTCATGATAACTGTTATTGTTTATTTAAGCATGTTCTAAGGACTGCTAACTGTTCTGATATTAACAGGTGTTAAAAAGAAAAAGGCTTTTTGTTGAATAAAACTAAAAAAAAACTTTGATTCAAAATAATTAAACTTATGTAATATAGAACTTCTTGGTTTTAAATAGGCTCATGAGCATTATAGACCTCTAAGAAGACGATATTATACAGTATTTCTGAAATCTGTCTATGAAATGCTTTTTGGTTCTCAGGAGAAAACACCAAAAATGCTATACCTAGGACCAAGGTCCTATCCTTAGCAATAAGTTCTATCTAGTAAGCCAAAGTATTTCTTTCTTTCTTTTTTTTTTTTTTTTTTTTTTTAAAGATTTGGTTTATTTTTAATTTTTTTTTTTTTAGTTGTAGATGGACACAATGTCTTTATTTTATTGCTTTGTATGTGGTGCTGAGGATCGAACCCAGGGCCTCACGCATGTGAGGCAAGCGCTCTACCGCTGAGCTACAATCCCAGCCCGCCCCCACCAAGTATTTCTTGAGAACTGAAGATGCTGAATAACAACATCATTTGTGTTATAGCTACATGAATTTAGAATAATATTTCAGGAACTCACTAAAACATTTATGTCTAAATTAAATGTATAATCTTTTGAGGAAACCAAGGATAGCTACATAATTTGTAAATTCTCACTCTATTCACTCATATAGAAATAAATTATTTGTTTGCTATTAAAGACATCTACTAATTATTAATTCATATTCCCAATATACATCTGAGATTCATTCCACTTTTACAGAATGCTCACAGAACCTTTGATATATGGTAGAGGGAATCCTATCTCTGAAGTCTGAAATAGTCATCATTTGCAAACATATGCTCTAAACATCTTTGGTGTGAAGTCATAACCTGCCAGTTATGTGATCTGTCTATGTGGATGGTTCACAAAACAGAGAAAGTTTTCTATGTAAAATTTTATAGGTATATATATATGTTTAATTTTTAGGGAAGACAACCCATAGCTTCTAACAGATTCTCAAAGGGATTACAGATCATAAAAAGAGTGAAGAATTACTGATATCTACACGATTTTTTAGAAATATACTTAGCAAACAGACATCAAAGCTCAAAGAACCATCTCTAACTCCAGCAGGACCTTCCATTACAGGCTAGATTTTTATACTGCAACAGTAAGAGGATGCTATGGTTTCCAATTACTTTAAAGCATGGTAAATTCAAAACAGGAATGCTGGCTATCTGAAGCTATAGGAAAATAATTTATATGA
This sequence comes from Geosciurus inauris, assembly GCA_004024805.1. Taxonomy (NCBI): domain Eukaryota; kingdom Metazoa; phylum Chordata; class Mammalia; order Rodentia; family Sciuridae; genus Geosciurus; species Geosciurus inauris. The sequence continues at coordinate 24,412 of PVHX01010505.1, forward strand.
GAACTTGACTCTTATTTCATGAGGTAAAAAGTGAAATCTAAACCACTCCAACAAACTGAAAGGGAAAAAGATAAAAAAGGAATAACAGCAGAAGTTTCAGGTGGGTGTGGTGGTATGCCTGTAATCCCAGCAAATTGGGAGGCTGGCATAAGAGGATTACAAATTCAAGGGAAACCTCCACAATTTAATGAGATCCTGTTTGGGAAAAAAAAAAAGTCAGGCACAGCGGTGCACACACGCCTGTAAACCCAGCAGCTTAGGAGGCTAAGGCAGGAGGACTGCGAGTTCAAAGCCAGCCTCAGCAACTTAGTGAGGCCCTAAGCAACTCAGGGACATCCTGTCTCCAAATAAAATACAAAACAGGGCTGAGGATGTGGCTCAGTGGTGTCCCTGAATTCAATCCCCAGTACCCACCTCCACAAATAAATAAATACAATTTTAAAAGGCTGGGCATGTGGCTCAGTGGCTTGTGCCCCTCGGTTCAATCCCTGGTATCCCCCGCCCAAAAAAAAAGTACACAAATGAAAACAGACTAGGTGTCTAATAGAGAAAATATTGACCTTAATTCTTAGGAAATTATTTTCATGTTTTAGATAAACTTTCATAATGAGAACAAATAGGTATATATTCCTAACTTAAATAATGCATTGGGGTTGCTGGCCTAGCAACTGGGGGAGGGGATGAGGTAAAGACTAGTTTTTTAAAACACAATCACACACACATACACATACAATCACCTAACAGATGCCAAATAAAAAACAAAAAAATTATTATTTTTTAATCAAGTTCTGAAGATAAATTTGAATTAGCCTTTTTTAACTATCAAGATTTCCTTGGAGAAGATGTGGAGAAAAGAGAACACTTTTACACTGTTGATGGGATTGTAAATTAGGACGACGACTTTGAAATCAGTATGGAGGTTCCTCAAAGGACTAGGACTGGAACTGGTATGACCATTATTTCCTTCCTTAGTATTTATTGTGATGAATTAAAGTCATCATACTACACTGATATATGCATAACCATGTTTATAGCAGTACAATTCACAATAGCCAAACTATGGAACCAGCCTAGGTATCCATCAACGGATGTATGGATAAAGAAAATGTGGTGTGTGTGTGTGTGTGTGTGTGTGTTTATATATATATACACAATCAGCCATAAAGAAAAATGAAATCATGCCATTTGCAGGAAAATGGATGGAACCTAAGAAAATTATGTTAAACAAAATAAGTCAAACTCAGGTCAAGGGTCATATGTTTTGTCTCATACATGGAAGTTAGAGAAGAAAAAGGAAAAGAAAGGTGGGGGTGGATCTCATAAAAATCAAAGGAAAATGAGTAGAGAAAAGGAATCAAGGAGTGGGTGGTAGAGAGGGAGGGAGGAAGTGCTGGGGAGTGATACTGGCCAAATTATATTGCTATATGAGTATGTAAATTCCATTACTATGAACAACTACAATGCACCTAGAAAATGTGGGAAAAATAAAATAGTAGAAAAAAAGATTTCCTTGAACTCTGAATTTGATTGCTGATCTATTTTTTTCAAATGTTTTTTAGTTGTCAATGAACCTTTATTTTGTTTATTTACATGTGGCGCTGAGAATCGAACCCAGTGCCTCACGCATGCTAGGCAAGCGCTCTCCCACTGAGCCACACCCCAGCCCTGCTGATCTATTTTAGAAAGATGATCTTCTTTCAAAACATGAACTATATCTCTTGCTGCTTTAAAGAAGTTATCCATATTAATGTATAATAATAACTAGATCTTTTATTCTAGAGCTATAGTTTTCAAGCTTTATTTTGGTCTTAGGATGCTTTCTTCAGGAGAAAGGGAATCTACACTTCAGTTATGCAAAACAGATAAAAGAAAGAAAAGGTAGTACTACTTGCTTCCAAGTATGTATGTGTTTGGAATAGGGGGTAGTAAGAAGGAAGGGATAATGGCACTCAGAGTGTGGGACCCAAAGGGTGGCTCCATGCAACAGTTTGAGAACCACTTTTTAAAAGGATAATGCCACATAAAATTATGCACGAACTGTAAAATAAATAGCTGAGGCAGATAATACAGAAGATTGAAGCAATTCCTAATTTATTAAGAAGACATCAGAACTTTGTACTTTATTCAGTCTTTATCACAGTCTTCCCTGAGAGAGCATACAGCATACCTTTTATATAGAATCATTTTGTAAGGGCCTTCTAAAACTAAGATTATCACTAGTCTACTTGGGTAAGGTTCTGTCATATATTGCTTTTTATTTTCACACACACTCCCTACCCATACTGCAGATTGAATCAAGGCAAGCACTCTACCAGGGAACTAGATCATTAGATCTTTCTAAAAATTTTATTTTGAGACAGAGTCTTGCTAAGTTGCTCAGATTGGCCTTGAATTTACGATCCTCCTGCCTCAGCCTCCCTCATAGCTAGGATTATAGGACTGCAACTACCACACCTAGCTGTCAGACTGTTTTATAGCATAAATTTTTAAAACTTAAAAAAAAGCTTTAAAGCTATAATAAGCATAGTCATATCCCTTTTAGAATATTCAACTCAAATCTCTTGTTTTTCACTGTTTTTAACTCACTATTTTAAAGACTAGATCAGAGGTTTTCTCATTGCTCCATGAAGTACAGAGCAGGTATTTAGATTACTCTCTTTCCTGACCTACTACTGTATTTATAATTTGTACATTCGACTTAGTATCTGATTATTGAGACTAAGCTGTTTATCTTCTCCATGATATATGATAAATAGCTTACTGAGGAAAACTATTTCCTCTTCTACTTCCGAATTCATCAAGAACAACGTGTAATAGTTGAGTTTATACACTGACAGTCAGTGAATAATAGCAGCATAAAATTGGTTTATACAGGTAAGAGAGATTAATATAAAATTTCTTGGCAGTTCTAGAATGAAATGATTGGGCTAAAAAAAAAAAAAAAAACTAAGGGGGAACTTTGAACTCAAAGGTGGAAATTCTGTTCACCACTGAAAACTTTCAAGAGATGTCTCATATGGTTTTCACATTCAAATACATTTAAATGAATGCTTTAAAATATATAGTACAAAGCAAATTAGAATACTTGGTGTAAGTCCATGGGATACTACAAACTTAAATACTAGTTTCTTATCTACAATTTTGCCTCTTATGCAGATAAGACCTTTCCTCTCATAAGAGTGGGTATTTCTAAGAGCTGCCCACTATGAGATTTAAAAATATCATTAGCTAGAACTTCTCAACCATCTGAGAGGAACCACGGAGCAGAAATGTATTTAAATATTCAACATATTACTTTGCTAAACTAAAATCTAAATTAGATAAATATTAGGATATCTCTTAACAGGAGAATGTTTTCCTTACCCAAATATCTATGCCCAATATTTCCAATACATTTATAAAAAAAAAAAAATCAGGCAATTTTAAACATTAATCTTTAGGGAATATTATCTTTTAAACTCTAAATATGTACTATAGTCAACACTGTACCTTAATTGGACCTGCACTGTGAAGTCACATTTGGTCCCAGAAATATCCCTAAAATAGAACAAGAAGTACAGTTACTTTCAAAATATGCACATGAAAGCTGATTCAAAGATACATTCCAGAGAAGTTTTTCAAATTATCACAGATGTAACTATTCTTAAAGTAACAGACTGAAATAATACTTTCAACACTATTATTTGTATGACAACTAACATTAACTTACCCAACACATTCCTTTTAAAAATCACTTTATCAAAGGCCAAACTGGAAGTTATATCTGAAGACAACTTACATGGAACTACTGATTTGCTGCACTTGTTGTGGTGTCAATGCAAATGCAAAACAGGTTTCTCGAAAGCGCTGACTGTTGTCTGATGCTAAAGAAGACAAGAATTATAATTTTAATTTTAAGTATCAATACAGGAAGACAATAGCAAAAAGCACAGGTCTTTAATTAACTGGAGCATATTCTAGAATTTAGAGACCAAGATAATTAAAGCACCAAAAAATAAGAATTATGTTATTGTAATATAATAAATAGAAAGGTACAAAAATGGCTAATGTTGAAAATAATGTGTTGATTAGAATTCAGAAAATAAAGACAAATTAATAAAAAACGATCACGTAAATGTTTGTACCCATTAAGAACACGTATAAAAACATACTGATGTGGGGCTGGGATTGTAGCTCAGCGGTAGAGCGCTTGCCTCACATGCGTGAGGCCCTGGGTTCGATCCTCAGCACCACATACAAAGCAATAAAATGAAGACATTGTATTCATCAACAACTAAAAAAAATTAAAAAAAAAAAACATACTGATGTTTAATTTTACTTAAAATAAAACAAACCCATTTAAAGATTCATGGTTTATGAGTTAATAACAATGTCTGCCTTGAGATTTGCCATGGCAAGATGGCATTCAATATCAAAGGCAAATGAGTTTCACCATCTCCTATTTAACTATATCATACAAGCTTTATACAATAAATATCATATATAGTTTCTATTATTCTTTGATGACTTCAAAGTTTGCTTATTATCTCAAAGAAGGAAAGAATTTAAGAAGGGAAGGAAAGAGATAAAGAGAGGAAGGGATGGAGGGACAGAGCAGAGGGAAAGAGAAAACATCAAGCAAACATAGGCTGGAGCAGAGACTCAAACTATGCTGTCTCTTGCCACCATATGAGGGCACAAGGAGAAGGTGTCAGTTTGAGGCCTCGCACCAGACACCCTGATCCTGGACTTCTAGCCTCTAGATCTTGAGAAACAAATTTCTGTTTACAAGAAAAAAATAAAATAAACTTATGCTGTGTGATCAACAATTGTTCTATTGACTTTCCGTGTATATACATGTGTGCATACATAAAGTGTACATGTATATATATGGATATATACATATCAACACAAACATATAGAATATTCCCTCAGTGCTTGGTACTAAGAAGCACCAAAAGTCCATTTACTATTTGCATAAAGGAATACAAAAATTTAAGAAATATTAAACTATTTAAATGGTTCTTTTCCAGGGCAATTTTCTAGAATAAAGGGATCACTGAGTTATTACCAAGGAGCTCCTGGCTTGTGGGCCACTTAAGACATGCTCGAAAAGCAACTGAAGTTGGCTACTTCAATTTCTTGCTGAAACTGGGTTTGGTCCTATTTGCAAGCAGCACTTCCCTTATATCTGCTACCCAAATTGTAGTGACGACATATCTAAAAATCTGTACAAGCCAGGTGTGGTGGCGTATGCCTGTAATCCTAGTAGCTCGGGAGGCTGAGGCAGGAGAATGGCAATTTCAAAGACAGCCTCAGCAACTTGTACTGAGACCCTGTCTCTAAATAAGCACCCCTAGGTTCAATCCCTGATACCAAAAACAAAAACTGTATAAATATATCACTTATAAAACAAATGAAAAGGTGCCCTGATCTAAAATTTCATCTCAATGTGTTTGCTTTTCCCTTGAGACTGAATTGTGAACCCAGGGGCTCTCTACCACTGAGCTACATCTTCAGGCCTTTTAAATTTTTGTTTTAAGATAGAGTCTCATTAAATTGCTGAGGCTGTCCTTGAACTTGTGGTTCTCCTGCCTTGGCCTCAGTTGTTAGGATTATAGGTATGTACCCCTGCACCCTGTTACCATTATCACTTAAAGGTCAGATTTGTGTTTCTCCTTCATGTGCTATGAGAAGGCTTTTTCCAAAAGAATCTTTTACCAAGGAACAGCTGCTAATCAGAAAAGGTTATCTTAATTGTGAAGTCTCAACCTGGCAATGGCCAATAACTAAGGGCCACAAGGTAGAAAAGCAAACATTTCCCTGACAGCAATGTGACTAGCTCCTTTGCTTTTCTGAAGCTGTATCTCCATAAAGACTCTAGTCCAATAAGCTTAGACTAATTTAAATCTTTGGTTCCATTATAAAACAATAAAATTTCACAAGTACAAAAATTTACATTCTCTACAGAGGCAAACTTTGAGATTCATTTTATAATATATGACTATAGTAAGTTTGTTACAAACTGATTTAGAAAGAGATTATGGCTAAAATAATGAGACTTTCTTATGCCACACTTAGAAATCAGGTTTATTACCTAGTAATAAGTCTTATTTCTCTTTATATAGAGATTGTAACGCTCATGGGTTTGCTATTATTTATTTGGAAAGCTGCTTTTCATACTGTGGTTTTCAGGCTTAATTCCTTCTATGAATGCCAGTGAGGACTTTATAGTTTTGGTTTAAGATAGTTACCTAGAAATTTTTCTGGGACTGGGTATGTAGCTCAGTGGTAGAGTGCTTACATAGCATGTATGAGGCCCTGGGATCACTTCCCAGCACTGCAAAAATAAAATTAAACACTTTTCTAAAGTGAGTTAAGCTATCATTAACCCTTCCAGAAATTCACACCAAAAAAAAAAAAAAAAAAAATCACTGAATCTTCATACTGAAAGTAGTCTTACAAAATCATCCAAAACAACAATATTTGTGGCATGTGCTTCAGAGGGTACAAGAGACAATTCATAGGTACACAGAAAAAAATATCTATAAAACGTTGAAGCATAAAAGGTAAATGTCACATTAGATTTTACATAAAATCTAATTTACAAAAAAAAATCTAGAATTTTACGCAAAATCTTAACCTTTTTGAACTTCTATTTTTTCTGTTTTTAACATACATGATAAGTGCAATGGTAACTCCTCTGAACCTCAATTTTATCACCTGAAAAGCAGGCTAATACCTTTTCATATATGGCATATGCCCAAGAATTCTGCCGAGGGGTACATGTGATCAGTAAATTTGCAGATGACTGATCTATAATCCAACCTTCCCTTCAACATTTCCATTTATTCTTCATTAGACATGAGAAGACAGAGGAGGAGCAGCCATTACTTTAACGGGAAGAAAATGGCTGGTGATGAATAGTTTAATTGTAAAGAAAGTTTACAGTCAAACAGAGAATAGCAAAATATATTAGAAAGAAAAGAGATTACACAGACCCAGTTTCCCCACAACTTATTTGCCATATGACCTTAAGCACTTAAGTACTTTGTAATGTTTCCTCTGGTATTTATCACACACACACACACACACACACACACACTCTCTCTCTCTCTCTCTCTCTCTCCCTCCCTCCTCATAGAGTTACTTAGAAGAAAATAAGTAACTATAAACAACCAACAATTTCCTTGTCTGCTCCTTTTTCTTCTTATGCCCCTATACTAAATCAAAATAGTGTTGTAGCTTCTACCCATTGATGTCATACAGAACTGGCCTATCTCACTATCCAGTGATAGCCACTCTTTAAATATCTGAAGAGAGCCATTAATGTGTCCCTCCCTTTATATTGCCTCTTCCCTGCTGTATTTCAGATGATCACTAGCCTGATCTAGACACACCCTAGGTTGTCACATGCTATTTAAGGTGATAGTTAAAAATGAATATACTTTGTTAAAACTTGTATTATTTGTTTAAAATATAGGCTGCCCTTCTGTACTGGTCCACCCCCACGGGAGGATTATACCTCCAGTGCAACTAACATCATCCTTCTACTCGATGAAATATCAGTGGAAGTGTACAACTTGCAGCAGATCTTTAAAAGCCATCCTGTGTTTTGTTTTTCTTTTCCCTCTGCCTTGATCCCAGAGGGAGAACACAGCAAAGCCACAGCCACCTGCAACTACAAGTAATATATAAGCAAGAAATAAACCTTAGTTGTTAGCCACTGAGATTTCCGGTTGCTTGAAAGTGACTTATAAATTATTCTAGATGTGATGTGTGTAGAACATTAAGTTTATTAATAGCTAACATCTGGTATTGTTAATCTATCCAACAATCATAAAGAAAAGGTGTAAGTCCCCTTTTTGGATGATGAAATTGAGGTTCAGACTCAAGTGCTAATAATACATTAGTAAGGCACAGTGGCCCATGCCTGTAATCCCAGTAGCTTGGGCAGCTGAGGCAGGAGGATCACCAGTTCAAAGCCAGCCTCAGCAAAAGTGAGACGCTGGGCTAGGGTTGCAGCTCAGTGGCAGAGCACTTGCCTGGCATGTGTGAGTCACTGGGGTTGATTCTCAGCAATGCATACAAATAAAATTAAAAGTCCATTGACAACTAAAAAAAAAACAGTTCTAAAAAAAAAAAAGCAACCTTCCAGCAAAAGAAACAATGAATGAGGTGAACAGAAAGCCTACATTCTGGCAACAAATTTTTTTTTTTATATATATTTTTTTAGTTGTTGATGGATCTTTATTTTATTCATTTTTTTTAATTTTTTTTTTTTTTAGTTGTAGATGGACACAATACCTTTATTTCTTTTTATGTGGTGCTGAGGTTCGAACCCAGTGCCTCACGCATGTAAGGCAAGCGCTCTACCAGAGCTACAGCCCCAGCCCCATCATTTACTATTTTTTTACATGTGGTGCTGAGGATTGAATCCAGTGCCTCAGGCATGCTAGGCAAGCGCTCTACCACTGAGCTATAGCTCCAGCCCCATGGCAACAAATTTTTGCCAAACTCACATCAGATAGAGCACTGATCTCCAGGATATACAAAGAACTCAAAAAACTTAACAAGAAAACAATCCAATCAATAAATGGGCTAAGGAGCTGAACAGAAACTTCTCAGAAGATACACAATCGATCAACAAATACATGAAAAAGTGTTCAACATGTCTAGCCATTAGAGAAATGCGAATCAAAACTACTCTAAGATTTCATCTCACGCCAGTCAGAACGGCAGTCATCAATAATACAAACAAGGAGCTCAGGGGCGGCGTGAGTAGCAGCAGTGGCCAGGTAGCTTCGGAAGGCTCTTGCGAGCCGCCGCCTGCAGCACCCGCAGGCACCCCACATGCGGACAGGATGCCCAAGAGGAAGCCCAACCGGAGGTCCGCCTGCCTGGAGGTCCGCCTGCCTGGAGGTCCGCCTGCCTGGAGGTCCGCCTGCCTGGAGGTCCGCCCGCCTGTCCGCTAAGCCCCCTGCGGGCAAGGATAAATCTTCAGACAAAAAAGTTCAAAAAGGGAAAAGAGGAGCAAGGAGAAGACAGGTTGAAGTGGCTAACCAAGAAACGAAAGATTTACCTGCAGAAAATGGAGAAACGAAAAATGAGAGTCCAGCCTCTGATGAAGCAGAAGAAAAAGAAGCCAAGTCTTAATCATACACCATGTCTTATCAGTGGTCCCGTTTCCCTTCTTGTACAATCCAGAGGAATATTTTTATCAACTATTTTATAAATGCAAGTTTTTTAATAGCTCTAGAAACATTTTTAAAAAGGAGGGAATCCAAATTCATCCTTTTTAAGTGTAAATAATTTTTTTTTTTGGAAGTGAAATCATTTACTGGTTGGTTATTTTTAGGTACAATCAGAAAATAGTGGGATATTGAATTATGGGAAGCTTGGACTGTCTTGGGTGTCAGCTTAACATTCCATAGGTGGGGGGTTAGTTTTATATCCTACAATACAAAGCATATTAAATGGCAGTTTAGAGTCACAGTCTTGCATTTAATATCTTGAATATTTTAAATTACTTCTATTCCTGTGTTTTTTAGAAGAACTGTTTCCTAAAGAAGACCACTACTGGATCATTACTGTGTGTGTACTCTGTAACATCTTTGGTCGTGGAAGTCTAGTTTTCCTAATATTTTTAATGTGCTGTGAAAGATGGAAAATTTGAGCATGTTTTGTGTGTGACAAAGTTTTGAATTAGTGGGACCTAAGTAACAATAGCATTCAAAGATATTGGTATTTGATATTAAGAAAAATTTGCCTCCAAATTCAAAGCTGGAAAGTCACTGGAATAACTGAAAAAGAATCAGAGTATAAGGCTTTTCAGATTTCCGGTACGTGTATTAAGAAGAATTGTGTACAAAGTGAAATGTCTGTGTACTGATTCTCAATACAGCCAATAAAATCTCATATACAAAAAGAAGAAGGAGGAGGAGGAGGAGGAGAAGAAAAGTACAAACAACAAAAACTGCTGGGGAGGATGTGGAGGAAAAGGCACGCTCATACATTGCTGATGGGACTGCAAATTGGTGCAACCAATCTGGAAAGCAGTATGGAGACTCCTTAGAAAACTTGGAATAGAACCACCATTTGAGCCAGCCGTCCCACTCCTCCATCTATGCCCAAAGGACTTTAAAAAAGCATACAAAAACAGCGTACTACAGTGCTGCAGCCACTTCAATGTTTATAGCAGTTCAATTCACAATAGCTAAACTGTGAAACCAACCTAGATGCCCTTCAATAGATGAATGGATAAAGAAACTGTGGTATATATACACAACGGAATATTACTCAGCATTAAAAGGGAATAAAATTATGGCATTTGTAGGTAAATGGATGGAGTTGAAGAACATCATGCTAAGCGAAGTAAGCCAATTCCAAAAAACCAAAGGTCGAATGTTCTCTCTGATTAGCGGATGCTGATACATAATGTGGGAGGGGGCATGGGAAGAATGGAGAAACTTTGGACAAAGGGGAGAAGAGGGAAGGGATGGCACATGGGGGCAGATGGTGGAATGCGATGGACAACAATGCCCTAGGTACATGTATGACTGCACATATTGTGTAACTCTATATCGTGTACAACCAGAGAAATGAAAAGTTGTGCTCCATTTGTGTACAGCATTCTGCTGTCATGTAAACCTAATTCAAATAAAAAATATATACAAAAAAGAGGATGTTAATAAAGTTTCCTTTCTAATTAAAAAAAAAAAAGGCGCTAAGCAACTCAGTGAAAGACCCTGTCTCTATATAAAATACAAAACAGGGCTAGGGATGTGGTTCAGTGGTGGAGTTCCCCTGAGTTCAATCCCTGGTACCAAAAACAAAAGTACTAACAGGTCAACATAAAACATTCCTAAGTATAAGAACTAAAATTGGAATTCAGATCTACACAACTCCCATTTCCAAAGCCCATGCTCTCCTTATAAAAAGTCTATTAGCACCAGGCACAGTGTTGCAAGCCTGTAATCCCAGCGGCTTGGGAGGCTGAGGCAGGAGGATCAGGAGGTCAAAGCCAGCCTCAGCAAAAGTGAGGCATTACACAACTCAGTGGGAGACCTTGTCTCTAAATTAAATACAAAATAGGGCTAGGGATGTGGCTCAGTAGTCAAATGTCCCTGAGTTCAAACCCCAGTACCACCCCACCCCCCAAAAAAGTCTATTGACCCCCCCAGTGATAGCACTGATCTAGGTGCTATACTTCTACCAATGCAGCCTCGCATTACAATGATCACAGAAAACAATTACCTACTACTCCTCATCCTGTTTATCATTTTTATGTATTTCCTTCGTCATTATTATCAATTTTGTACATAAATTTAACAGCTTGTTTTTTTTTAAATCTCATCCTTGTCATTTTCAAGTGTCATCTTCATTATTATGTATTAATTATTGTATTGTATTTGAATAGGGGACACATGAAATTTATGAAATTTGACACATCACATTTCTGGTTTTTGTTTTGTATTTGCAGTATTGAATTCAAACTCAGAGCCTTGAGCATACTAGGCAAGTGTTCTACCAATAAATGACACCCTCAGCCCACATATGTGTTTTTCCAATAGTTGTTTTAGATATAAGACCATTAGCAAATTATGCACCTAAGTCTGGCCAGCACGGGAATTGTTACTAATTTAATGATTGATCAAGATCCTGGTAGAAGTTCAATTTGCATGCAAAAATTTTCCGTTTGTTTTTGCTAAACATACTATATAATTATCCAATCTTCTATATCTATGTTTGCATAAGGGTATCGTATCTATGAATATTAAAACCCTTGGAAATTTGCAACAAATATTTCCCCCAGTCTTTTTTTTTTTTTTCCATTTTGGCTACAGTTTTGGATGACATAAAAGTTAAATTTTTATGTAGACTATGCACTCTGTTGACCATCTTCTTTTTAAATTCTTTCTACTAATTCTAAGCTTATTTTTTTCAGATATTTAATCAGCACACAATTGTTTTTATGAAATTATTTAATCCATCCATAACTTATTTTAGTATATATTTAAAAATCTAAATTTGTTACTCCAAATTCTTTTTTTTTTTTAATATTTATTTTTAGTTGTAGGTGGACAACTATGTTATGTGGTGCTGAGGATCGAACTCAGTGCCTCACACGTGCTAGGAAAGCACGCTACCACTGCACCATAGCTCCAGCCCTCCAAATTCTTTATAGTTATATTAATACCATTTGTTAAATAACCCTCCCTTCTCTATAGATATGTGTACTTCTTTGATCATATATTAGATCTTTATTCCCAACAAGTTTCATTTCTGAGTTATGCTCCCATTGATCTTTTTTTCATGGTATTAGTACGACTATTATAAATTCATTATGTTTTAATCTCTTATCACTAGGTTTCTCAATATTTATTCATTCTTTTCAGAACTTTAACATCGAGTTGAGACATATACTCATTTAGGTGAATTTTCAAATATGTTATGATTTTTAAAGCCCAATGGTATTTTAAATAGAATTACAATAAACCTATGAATTATTGTCAGAACTGATATCTTCATATCATTAATCTTTCCTGTCTTGGAGTACTGTACTGTGTCCATTTATTCACATCCTCAAGGATTTATTTCCATCACACAGATTAGTTACATAGTTTTCATTAATATCATTCTTAGTAAAAAAAAAAAAAAAAAAAGATATAATGGAACACTATGCAATCAAAGATGATTTCTATGTATTGTATAGGAATGACCTCTTTGAAACATCATTAAAGTGGCAAAGAACATGATAAATAACACATGCTACCTTTTGTGTGAGAGAAAAATAAGAATATATAAAGCTATTGGCATTTTGAAAAAAATGAAAGAATTAATTTTTAATTAATTTAAATCAAATTCAAAAGATAAAAATTAAACAAAATGAGTATTGCCAATGTTTTAAACATTTATAATATTTTTAAATAGAATTTCATTTTGGTTGTTATTCAAAGTGCTTTATTATATAATACTGACTTGTTTTTCTAAGTTCTATTCTCCACTCAAACTGAACTTAAAATAACACTTTTAAGTTGTATACAGCTAATTACTTAGGATTTATAGAAAAGCTAGCCTTCCCTTAACTACAATGAAGGAAAACTTCTCTAACATTTATACTTTCAATTCTTATTCATGTCTTAATTACATAGGTTAGAACTTAAAAAAAGACAGTGTTCTAGACATACTTGTTTTGCCCTAAAATTTGACATATCTTTAAATAGTTCTTAAAAATCATCTGAAAAATTGCTTTAAAATATACACACCTGCAAATTTATTCCCAGTCAGATTGTTTCTAAAGCACATCCACTATGACCATACCTAGGGCTGGGGATGGAGCTCAGTAGTAGAATGCATGTTTCTATTTAAACCCCCAAAAGCTAATGTATTCTCAAAGCGTGAGACTTCAGGGTTCTCACCTCAGCTCCAAAATTTAATAATTGTGTGGCCTTAGACAAGCCATCAGATCTCTCCATTCCTCAGTTTATTCATCTATAATGTCACCTTAGAATTACCTGAGAATTATTTTGATAAAACAGTAACATGCAGAACAGTGTGTACCCAATAAGCACTCAATAAATGTTAGCTATTAGTAAATCTAGGGAATTAATACATTTCCCAATACTGAACCACTTAGAAGTTCTGAGATTAAACTTATTCCTTCAACTTTCTGATAAATTCTACTCATTAATATTTTAAAGAACAGAACTATACTCAAAAGTGAAACTGAACGATAGGCAAGGGATAAGAGTGTGTGTGTGTGTGTGTAATGCTACATTTGTTTTTCTTTTTGGCTTGTTTGCTTGCTTCCTTAATAATTGAGAACATTTTGTAGTTTACAGAAATTACCTGCTCCTGAAAAAAAAATTTTAAAGAGTTTAACAGCAAACGTATCAAACCAGAGTAGTTCTTTACTAACAGTCTTAAGTTATTTACCAGTATATTCAGTTTTTTATAATACTTACATAACACACTGCATTTAGAAAAAAAAAAAACAAGCCTGGAATTTGAAAACTTCATGAGGGTTCTGAAAATATCTTAACAAAATTGTGCTAATATTTATATACATATATTTCTTGCATGTGATTTATATCTACTTTTTGTTGGTTATCTGAGGCTGGAGGGTGGAGGGAAGACTGGAAGAGACTGATCAGTGAGTACTGAGTTACAGTTAGATAGGAGTAAAAAGTTCTGGTATACTACTACAGTGAGGTAACTAGATAATAATATTGTACTGTATATTTCAAAAAGCCAGAAGTGAGGTAAGAGAATCACAAATTCAAAGCCAGCCTCAAAAACTTAGCAAGACTGTGTTTCAAGGTTTGGGAGGGTAGTATGTGGCTCAGTGGTAAAGCACCCCTGGATTCAATTTGGGTACCAAAAACTAGAAGGATTTTGGGGGTAGGAGGTATGGGGGCCGTAACCAGGGATTAAACCAAGGGGCACTTTATCACTGAGCCACATCCCCAACCCTATTTTGTGTTTTATGTAGAGACAGGGTCTCACTGAGTTGCTTAGCACCTCGCCATTGCTGAGGCTGGCTTTGAACTTGCAATCTCCTGTCTCAGCCTCCCTACGTGTTGGGATTACAGGCTTGCGCCACTGCGCCCAGCTCCCAGCCCTTTTTATTTTGAGACAGAGTCTCACTAAGATGCTTAGGGCCTCACTGATTTACCAATGCTGGCCTCGAATTTGTGGTCCTCCTGCCTCAGCCCCTCAAGTTACTAGCATTATAGGCATGTGCCACCAAACCGACTTGAATGTTTTCATCATGAGGAAATGATAAATCTCAGGAAAAAGATGCCTTAAGCCTGATTTTACCATTATAGAACATATACATGTACCAAAATATCATATGCATTCTATAAATACATAGAATTTTGTCTTTATGTATAAGTTAAAAATAAATTTAGTTTAAATTTTTAAAAAAGATTGAACTCTGAGAATATTTTTTTATTTCTACACATACACAGAATTCTCTAATACATCTCTGACTGCAAAGTGTCCACTATATATACACAACTTTTTTTGGGGGGGGGTGCCAAGGATTGAATTCAGGGATACTCAACCACTGAGCCACATCCCTAGCCCTATTTTGTGTTTTATGTAGAGACAGGGTCTCACTGAATTGCTTAGTGCCTTGCAGTTGCTGAGGCTGGCTTTGAACTTGCGATTCTCCTGTCTCAGCCTCCCTAAGTGCTGGGATTACAGGCGTGCGCCACTGTACCTGGCTTTAAAAATATTTTTTACTTTTATGTTTACTATATTCTTCCTATTGTTTCTATTTTTATTAAATTTAAATCTAATTCTTGCTTCTTCACCTTCTTTTTAAATGATAAATCATGCAGTATACTTCTTCCTTTTCATATGTAATGTCTTGTTTTTACAATCTAGCTTTTTAATTTCGTGTTTTCAATCTTTTGTTTTAAACACATTAAGCAATAACTTCAAGTTTGTGCTGTTTTGAACTAGATCCTATCTTTATAGTCAAGTGCACATAGTTCTATCAGTAGTACAGACAACCAGGAATAGTCATATTCTTTAAATATTTATGATATGAAACTCAACAGATACATGTTATATATTCAAAGGTTTTGGTCTGTTTTCCCCACTGGTTATTTATCCCTGCATTTAGTTTTCTGGGAGAAAAGAAAATCTGTATTTTAGATTTTCATTTTTTATCTTTTTAATCTAACTATACTTTTATCATACATTCTGGGACTATTTCTAAATTTTGTCCTCTACACCAATGATTTTCTACATTATCTATTTTCTATTTCCAACAGAAAGAGTTAATTTTGGCTACTGTGTTCTTTTTCCTTTTTTATTGGTGTATTACAGTTATACATAATAATGAGATTTATTGTTACATATCTGCACACATAGACAATATAACAATAAAAATTGGTCAGTTTTGTTCTCTGGTGCCTCTCCTTTTCATTCCTTCTTCCCTCTCTGTAGTCCTTTTCTTCTACTCTACTGGTCTCCTATATTCATGAGATCTACCCTCCCTACATTCTCTCTCTCTCTCTCTCTCTCTTTCACTTACACACACACACACACACACACACACACCTTTTTTCTTTCATTTCTCTCTAGCTTCCACATGAGAGAAAATATCTGACTTTCTGAGTTTGGCTTATTTTACTTAACATAATGCTCTCAAGTTCTATCCATTTCTCTGCAAATGACAAGTTCATTCTTCTTTATGGCTAAATAAAATTCCATTGTGTGTTCGTATAGCACATTTTCTTTATCCAATCATCTGCTGGTAGACACCGAGGCTGGTTCCATAATTTGGCTATTATAAACATGGGTATGCAAACCAACAAACCAACACACACACACACACACACCCAAAGCAGTGAAAATAAAGACTTAAAATGCTGCTCCCTACCACAATTCACAATTGCTAAACTGTGGAACCAACCTAGATGTCCTTCAAAAGATGAATGGATAAAGAAAATGTGGTATATATATACACAATGGAATATTACTCAGCAATAAAAGAGAATAAAATTATGGCATTTGCAGGTAAAGGAATGGAGTTGGAGAACATCATGCTAAATGAAGTAAAATTATCCAAGTTTTCTTAAAAATAAGATCTCTATTAATATTACAGAATATACTTAACTGAATGCTACTCCTGTGAGTTCATTTGGATACATTTTAAGAAGGGGTTCTGAGTTATTATAAATCAGTTTCTAAGCAAACTGGCTCTTACAGTGCAGATTTCATGCTGTTTAACATATGGAAGGATACTTTCCATGTCCATGGAAGGATACTTTTTATATAAATGTTTTTTAGCATCTACCAAGTTGTGTTTCTTAATTTACTAAATTTTCTAAAATAGACATATGATTATATGCCAAGACTTATAGATAAGAAAATGAAATTACATAGCAGCTGCAATTTTATTACCAAAAAATTTCCCTGTAAAACTAATAGCAATGTTTTTATAGAATTAGAATACTATAGATGTGAAAATTCTACATGTTAAAAAGCATGTTTAAAATGCATTGTTTTCCCAGTACTGAAATTGAACCCAGGGATGGGTTACCACTGAGCAACATTCCCAGTTGGTACCAGGGCTTGAACCACTCAACAACATACCCAACCCTTATTTATTTTTTTACTTTTCAGACAGGGTCTTGCTAGGTTGCTTAGGGCCTTGCTAAGTTGTAGGGGCTGGCTCTGAACTTAATGATCCTCCTCCCTCAGCCTCCTTAGCCTACAGGATTACAGGTGTGTGGCACCACGCCCAGCTCCTTTTTATTTTTAACTTTGAGACATGATTTGGTTAAGTACCCAGTATGGACTTGAACTTGTGATCCTTCTGCCTCAGTCTCCCAAGTCACTGGGACTATAGGCGCACACCACTGCTCCCAGCTAGAAATGCAATTTTTAAAATATATAATTTAATTTTCACCTTATAAAAAAAGTTTGGGGGGCTGGGGCTGTGGCTCAGTGGTAGGGCACTTGCCTTGCACATGGGAGGCACTGGGTTCGATCCTCAGCACTACATAAAAATAAATAAATAAAGATATTGTGTCTGTCTACAACTAAAGTGTTTTTGGCTTTTCCATCCTCATAGATTCTTCCCAGGAATGAAAATAAAACTATATTTTCTCAGGATTCCTTTAGTTGGGTAATAAACTAAATAAAAGAGAATCAGTAGAGATACCATATTGCTGGGCTTTTAAATGACTATTACTCTTCCAACAGTATTTTTGGTATAATAAGCACAGTGCTAATCATACCACTCCTGTTTCAAAGGTTTTCATTTGGTGTGGCATTCCAATTAAAATTAGTGGCATTATCATTTTAGAAAATTTTAATTATTTTTTAATTTAGTTTTTATAGAAAAACCAACCAAAATAATTAAATAATTAAAAGTAGCAGGACTTTATAAAATGTTTGCAACCATGGTGAAAGGACCATCCCTCCCCTCCCCCTTTCATTCTTACTTCTTAGGAGCAGCTCACTAGTCTCTAAGATTGCATTTCCCTTCAGAGTTCAGGTAAATCTCACATTACTCATTTAGCTTGGCACAGTTCTACTCTATATACTAATTGCCAATTGGGACTCCCTTATTCTCATTCCTCTTTTCTGGCTCACAAGTCATTCTTCTATGGCCCAAATCTTTTGGGGATTAGTTTCTCTTGCTAGTCCACCAAAGAACTGACAGTGATTTTGCTTGATATAAGGGTTTTGTGTTGTTTACTTGTCTGGTGAACCTACAGTAAAGTCAACAACCACAACACCACTTGGGCCATTTTCCCCTTTGATCCTTCCCCTAAGAATCCTCTTTTCTACCAACTTTCTTGTGTACTTCAGTTTATCTTTTGTTCTTACAGTTCTTTCAGCAGCTGTCTTCCAGATCTATCAGTTCATTAGAGCTTCTTTTCACTTATTCAGGGACAGACAGCTATAAGGAAACTCTAGAACTCAATACGAGGTCTGGGCAGATATAACCAGACAGGAAATCTCTTATGTGGACAGCAAAGTTACCGGACTAGATGAGAACACCTGACCCTTTCCTATGAGTCAAAAAACAGCAGAACTTCTGGTAACACCAACATTTAAGGGTCAAGTAAAATAAGAAATGACCATAAATACAGAATAAAAAAAAAACAGAAGAAGCCTGTTTTTAGGTCTCACTAAGTTGCTTAGGGCCTTACTTGCTGAGGCTAGCCTAAAATCTCTGATCCTCCTGAGTCGCTGGAATTACAAATGTGTGCCACCACAACTGGCTCAGCTGTGAATTCTTTTTTTTTTTTTTTTTTTTTTTTTTTTTTTTTTTTTTTTTTTTTTTTTTTTTTTTTTTTTTTTTTTTTTTTTTTTTTTTTTTTTTTTTTTTTGGTACTGGGGATTGAACTCAGGGGCACTCGACCACTGAGCCACATCCCCAGCCCTATTTTGTGGTTTATGTAGAGACAGGGTCTCACTGAGTTGCTTGGCACCTCGCTGTTGCAGAGGTTGGCTTTGAACTCGCTATTCTCCTGTCTCAGCCTCCTTAAGTGCTGGGATTACAGGCTTGAGCCACCGCGCTCAGCTCAGCTGTGAATTCTTAACTCCACAAAATATCTTATATCAACAAAGGCAAGATAAAAGGTGTCTGAGACATACAAAGGTAAAAGAACTCACCAGCTATCCTTACATTTAAAGAAATGGCAAAGAAAGTCATGATACCAGATTTAAATCTGCATGTACACAAAGAAATGAGGAAGATCAGAAATGGAAACAACATAGATAAATATGATGAACTGTTTTGTTAAGTATCTGTAGAAGACAATTAATTGTTTAAAGCAAAAACAATAACACACTGTTAATTTTAAAACTTAATAGAAAATGTATGACAAGAAAAGCTCAAAGACCAGGAGAGCAAAAACTGAAATATACAATTTTAAGTACATACATGAAGTGGTAGACTGTGATGAATTAGAGACATATGCCACAAGCCTGAAGGCACCTGCTAAAATAACACAACCGTTAACCAACAAAGGAAATAAGAATAGAATCACAAAAAATAATCCAAGAGAGAGCACATGAATAAAAGGGAAACAGATACAAAGAACAGACTCAGGAGGATGAGGCAGGAGGATCACAAGTTCAAGGTCAGCCTCAGGGAATTAGTGAGACCAGGTCTAAAAAATTCTTAAAAAGGACCAGGAGTGTAGCTCAGTGGTAAAGTGCCTCCCCTCCAACCCCAAAAGAACAGGTGGGACAAAAAGAAAATAAATACCAAGCTGGCAGATTTAAAACCAGTCACATTAATAACAATATTAAATAACCTAAATAAAAAGCTGATGTCATTAGATTGAAAGATATTATCAAAATCAACTCAAAACCTCTTTACAGAAACTCACTTTACAGATATAAAAACACAAATAAGTTAAATGTAAAGGATGGAAAAATACACCATGATGACAAAGATGAATAAGAATTTAACATGATCAAAACAAGGCTGGAATGAAGACCTACTTCAGACAATGTAGATTTTAGAGCAAAAAAATACTACCAGGGATAAAAAACATCCCTGAATAAACATAAAGGGGTCAGAGAAATACCAATCTTAAATATTTATGCCCATAATAACAGGGCACGCAAATACCCAGAACAACTGACAGCACTACAATGAGAAATAGAAAAATTTATAATAAGCGCAGAACAATTAGATAGGAGATCAATACATTTATATAAATGTGTTCAAATCAAAAGAACATCCTACACCAACAATGAACCTAAACTACGGACTTTGGGTGATAATGACATGCCAATGTAGGTCTATCAATTTCAATAAATGTACCACTCTAGGGTTTGATTTTGTGTGTGTGTGTGTTGATTAATGAACCCAGGGCCTTGCACATGCTAGGCAACTGTTCTACTACTAAGCCAAATGCCTAGTCCTAAATGTACCACTCTGGTACAGAACGTTGATAGTGAGAGAGACTATGTATGTGTTGGAAGGGGAGTATATGAGAAATCTCTGTACCTTCTGCTCAATTTTGCTGAGAACCTAATACTGCTCTAAAAACACCTCCCCCCCCCTCTCTTTAATTTTAAGAAACACTTTTAGCATCCCCTCAAAATGAAATACTTAGGAATAAATATGACCAAAAAATGTATGAGAGCAGTACATTGATAAACGCCAAACACTGCAGACATTACTGAAATTTAAGATAGCAGTCATTTCCAAACTGATCTATAGATTCAGTAAAACCAAATCAAAATCCCACCAAGTCTGTTTGGTAGAACTTGTTATACTACTAAATTTCACCTGGAAATGCAAAGAACCTAGAAAAGCCCAAACAACTTTGAAAAAAAACCTGATTATCAAGCTACAGTAATTAAGATGGTTGTGATGTTGGTAAAGACAGGAAAAAAAAGATTGAGTGAAAAAAGACAACTGATTTTTAACAAAAGGGAAAAGGAAATTTGGTGAAAAACGAATGATCTTGTCAATAAATGGTGCTGGAATAACTGAATCCTATATGTAGAAAGATTTTTTTTAAACACATCAGTTCATACAACACACCATATATAAAAATTAACTTAAAATAGATCATAAATAACATCATGGAAGATGACAGAATAAGAAACTCCAGGAATCATTCCTTCCAAAAAACCAGCTACTAAGCTAGAAAACACAATCAGAATCAATTTTTTCAGAACTCTGGAACCTGATCAGACACTTACTATAACCAAGCGAGTGCTTGATCAAGGAAGAAGATGTTAAAATTAGTTGAGAGCTAACTCTTCAGCCCCCCTGAGGGGGCTATGTTCCTACAGCATGTCATTGTACCACCTATGTTCCTAGAGCAGGTGATTGTACCAGCACAAACAGGAAGAACCTTGTCCTCCAAAAATTTGGAGTTGTACATTTTAGCTGGTTGGGAAGTTCTCTGAGGTACCTGCTTTTCTTCCAAGGACCCTTCAGGATACAGCAGTTTCCCCAACAACATGTATCACAGGACTTAAAGAGAGGCACATACTTTTTTTAATCCTGAAGGAAATCTGTGTCAGGTTGTAGGCTGACCACAGAGATAATGGAACAAAAACTTCACAGACCTTGCACAAAGCATACAAACTTCACAAAAATATTAAGTAAAAAATCACTATACAGACAGCTGCAGCCCTCAACAAACAACAAAAGCAATTCCTGAAGAAGGAAATCTGATTTGCAAATTTGGCACATTATAATATACAACATGTCCAGTTCTCAACAAAAATCTGTTAAGTATAGATATGTATACCAATGGAATACAATTGAGAGCTCAGAAATAAACTCTCCTATCTACTGTCAATTGATTTTTGTTGTTGTTCTTGTTCCAGGGATTGAACCCAGAAGTGCGTAACCATTGAGCCACATCCCCGGCCCTTTTTTATATTTTATTTAGACAAGGGTCTCTGAGTTCCTTAGGGCCTAAGTTGCTGAGCTGGCTTTGAACTGTGATCCTCCTGCCTCAGCCTCTCCAACTGCTGGGATTACAGGCTTGCGTCACCATACGCAGCTGGTCAATATTTTTAATAAGCATGCCAAAACCACTGACTGGGAGAAAAGTGTTTCTTCAACCACAGATGCTGATACAACTGGATATTCATAGGCAAAGGAATGAAGTTAAAACCTTACATCATCTATAAAAATAAGTCATCGTCCGGAATGGGGATGCAGCTCTGCACATGCAAGGACCTGGGTTTAACCCAAGTACCAGAGGAAGTAGTGTAGTAGTAGTCAAAGACTAAGAGGTGGAAGAAAATATAGAACCTGTCCTCATAACTTTGGTTTTAGCAACACACATACATGTACACACACACATATATAAGCATACCATATAAACATATACATATTTATATACATATACACACACAACAGACTGTCACAAAAAGGAACAAAGTTCTGATACATGCTGCAACAATGATGAACCTTGAAAACATGCTAAGTAAAATAAGTCAGACACAAAAAGACAAATATTACATGTTTCCACTTATAAGAAACATCTAAGACAATTTCTTAGAGACACAAAGTAGATTAGGAATTATAGGGGAGGAGAGAATGGGGAATTACTGTTCAATAACTCAAGTACAAAGCTACTGTTTGGGGTGATCTAAATGTTTTAGAAATAGTTTTATTGTGTAACACTGTGAATGCAATAAATGCCACTGAATTGTGGCACTTAGAAATGCCAGTTAGAGGGGCTGGAGTTGTAGCTCAGTGGTAGATCACTTGCCTAGAACATGTGAAGCACTGGGTTCCATCCTCAGCACCACATAAAAATAAATAAAGGTATTGTGTCCATCTACAACTAAAAATTTGAAATAAAAAATTTTAAAATGCCAGTTAGAAATTGTAAAACAAGGCTGAACATGGTGGTGCACACCTATAATCCTAGCAGCCCAGGAGGCTGAGGCAGGAGGATCAAAAGTTCAAAGCCAGCCTCAGCAATTAAGCGAGGTCCCAAGTAACTAAGCAAGACCCTGTCTCTAAATAAAAAATAAAAGGGGCTGGGAATATGGTTCAATAGTTAAGCGCCCCTGGGTTCAATCCTGGTACCAAAAAAGAAAAGGAAAAGAAAACTGTTAAATAGGAGCTGAGAGTATATAGCTCAGTGGTAGAGCACCTGCCTAGCATCATGGCTAAGGCCCTAGGAAGAAAGAAAAAAAAAAGAGGAAGGAAGATGGGGAAGCAGGAAAGGTAAAATGGAAAATTGTTATATATTTTTACCACAATATAAAAATCAATAAAATGAGTCAAAGACCTAAATGTAAAACCTAAAACTACAAAATTTTTCAGAATACATGAAAGAAAATCTTTGTGACCTTGCATTAGGCAAAGATTTCTTAAAATATAACACCAAAAGAACAATTGTTTTTCAATGGATAAACTGGACTTCATCAAAAGAATTTATGGTCTTAGAAAGACACTGCTCAGGGGCTGGGGTTGTGGCTCAGTGGTAGAGTGCTTGCCTAGCATGTGTGAGGCACTGGGTTTGATTCTCAGCATTGCATGTAAGCAAATAAATAAAAAGTCCATTAACAACTTAAAAAAAAGACACTGCTAAAAGAATGAAAAGAGAAGACCCAGACTGGGAAAAGATATTTACAAACCACATATCCATTAAAATACTTGTATCCAGCATAAAAAACTTACACAAGTCACTAATCAGAAACGAAACAATCTTAAAAATTTAAAATAGGCAAAGTATCTGAACAGATATTTCACCAAAGAAGATACAAGGATGGCGAAAATAAATTACATCAACAGATATTTAACATCCTAAGTTTGTGGGAAATGGAAATTACAACCACTCCGAAATAATACTACATACCTATCAGAACGTCTAAAATTAAAAGGTTGGACATACTGCAACTAGAATTATCAGAAGACTGCTGATAGAAACACAAAATAGTAGAAACTCAGGCAGACAATTTCTTTAAAAAAGTTAAATCTGCACCTGTTATATGATCCTCTTATTCCATTCCTAAGTCATTTACCCAAGAAAAATACAAATGTATAACCATATCAAGGTTTGGGCCCAAACCGTTGTAGTAGCTTTATCTTCAGTAGCTAAAACTGAAAATAATACATTTTACAAATATAGGTAAATGATTAAACTATGATATATGCATATAATGAAATACTAGTCAGCAATAAAAAATAAACTCATGATACAAAACATGAATACATGGCAACATAATGTTGAGTGAAAGACAATATCCTTGAAAAATCATACACTGCACATTGAGTGTACAATTTGAAATTTTTGATAAATTGATATTATATGAAACCATAACCTCTAGCCGAAGAATATATACTCTCATGATTTGATTATATAAAATCTTGGAAAACACACATTAATCTATAGCAACAGAAAATACACCAAATCTACAGAATGAGTGGGGAACAAAACGGGTAGCAAGGTGGCTTACTTAGGCATGAGGAAATGTTGGGGGGTAATGGATATATCCATTATCTGAATACTGGTGATGGTTTCATGTGATGTCAAAATTCACACAAATTTTAAACTTTATGTGCAGCGTATGGTGTGTCAAGAATATTTTAATAAAAGTTGTTTTAATAAACCAGTCAAGCATAGTGGTGTACGCCTGTATCCCAGCAACCTGGGAGGTTGAAACAGTAGGATCTCAAGTTCAAGGCCAGCATCAGCAACTTAGTGAGGCCCTAGGCAACTTACAGAGACCTTATCTTGAGGGGGTGGGGGGTGAAGGAGGATGCAGCTCAGTAGTAAAGTGCCTCTGAGTTAAATCCCCAGTGCCACTTCCCATCAAAAACAAAACAAAACAAAAACCAAAAACAAACAAAAAACAATGGCTAAGGGCTGGGGTGTAAAACACTCAGTAAAGTATTTACTTGGCATGTACTAAGCCCCAGTACTTCAAAACAATATGTGTATATATAATACATGGCTAAGGCCAAATGGCAAAGAGGGGCATGTGCAAGGGAGCAGGCAACAAAATCCGGAGGAACTAGTACTAACGTTCTAAGCTAATATCAAGGAAGAAATAGCCAGAAATACAAAAGGAAAAGCATGGGGAAATGGGGTCCTTGATACCAAGGGAGGAGATAATTTTAAAGCAGCTATGAACAGTGTTAAAGTTTGCAGAGGTCAGTTAAGATAAGAATTGGGTTTAATAATGAATGAGTCATAAGTTATCTTGGCTGGAGTTGTGTCATGGCAATGGTAGATTCAGAAGCCAGATTGCAACAGGTTAGGTATGAATGATTTAAGTCACTGATTTTAACATAAAAATATCAAATCTTTGTTTTCATAACTGAAATAGGAAATTATTTTACCATCTCAGGTTTATAAATCTCAGGTTTGCCATCACAGGTTTCAAACACCACAGTGTTTTGAATAACTGTCACCAATTCTGAAGATCCTCAGAGTCCTATAATATACAGTACTTTGAAATTTTGCTAAGACAGACGTTTCATCAGTAACTCTAATTAAGGATAAAAACAAGAGTCACTGGAATGTCCACTTTATCCTGTGAAGTATTTTCAGGGAGATGAAATGATCTAGTGGTGTTCATAATTAAGGTACTTACAATGAATGCAGGGGTATTCCTTGTTAATATTAAGGGTCTATTATAGTTCGGGGAGATTTAACATTTGGCTCCCCACAAGTATGAATCACCCCCAAGTTTCATCAAAGAAAAGCACTGCCCACAGTAACCAAAAGATAAAATTCAAAATACACAAAATACGCAAATAAAAAGTTAAGATTTTATAAATTTCATCTTTACCATATTGTTCCAGAGATGAAATTACATCAAAAAAGAAAAAAGAGGAATCACGTTGCAATTTACATAAATTCAAAACATTAGAAGGTAAAACATAGGTACATAAAATAAACAAGGTTACTGAGAGTCTGATAGAAACATTGAGCTAATCTAAGTGGCTGTACTTTCAGCTGCTCTAAAAATATTCGCTATTCCATCTCACCAGCAGAAAGAAAAGCTAAAAATAGTCATCTTTCTGTTATAAAATATTTCTTGCTGTCTTAGGGCATGTGAAACTAAAGTACCTATCTACAAATGTCAGCCTTAAAATATTTAATGAACTCTCTGGTTTACTCAAACAAAAACCTGCCAACTATGTAATTTTTAAAAATGTAACTAAAATGATACAGTTTTGTCATTAGGCTCCCGATTACTTTTAAAACGTAAGAGTACAGAAAATTTGTTTCCTTCAATTAAATAGAATAAATCATTAATAAATTCACATTGCCTTGACCAAGTACTTTATCTTAAAAATTGGAATTTTCTAGGAAGAATATTTAATGACTATTTAATGACAAGAACACAGTCAAAATATTCAGTAAGCCAGGTGCGATAGCACATACTTATAATCCCAGCGGCTCAGAAGGCTGAGACAGGATGATTTAGAGTTCAAAGCCAGACTCAGGAAAAGCGAGGTAAGCAACTCAGTGAGATCCTCTCTAACTGAAAATACAAAATAGGGCTAGGGGTGTGGCTCAGTGGTCGAGTGCCCCTGAGTTCAATCCCCAGTAACCTCCCCCGCCCCAAAATCAGTGAAAAAAGGGAAGATAAAAATGTAAAATGTAAAGCATAAGTCAATTTACATATTATGCACTGAACAATCAAAGCATTAAAAATCAATTTCTCTGTGATTTCTATTTTTAAAATTCTTCACAATTAATACATAGTTTTTATAATATTTTTAATCATATCTTGTACTAAACCAATGTAATACTATATATGTATATGTGTTTGTATCTACCTACCTATCTGGACATATATAAACACACAATCCTGAAATCCAATTACTAAATTTTTGAATGTTCATGATGGTAAATATTTTATAATAAAACCTGTTTAATTCTTTGGGGTACAACCAAAATGACACATAAAATTTTCCACTCATACAGAACAGATATTACTAAGAAACAGGATACAACTGCAACATGGACTTTTTAAAACCCTTTGGTTTCATTTTATCACACCACCATTGTTTCCTAATATGCCCATCTTTATTTTCATCATCTTTTCCCCCCAGTACATACCTCTACCTGTCCTACTTATTTTACCTTTTCATTATTTCACAGATTAGTTTAATTAGTAAACTAAACTAATTAGTTTATTAGTTGTTACCCTCCTGGTAGACTTAACTGAATGGGCCCATACAGACTCCTAGGCAGCTTTGTAGTTAAAATTATGGTAAATATTTTATCTGGCCTATCTATTCTACCACAACTGGCAGGCTATCAGGCTATTTTAAGTCCAGTGGAGTTAAGAAACAGGACTGGGTTAGACTCAGCCAGCCATCTATGAACCAAGTTTAATGATCAATGTTTAGAATTTGGGGGGGGGGGGGGCACACGCACATATAATTGGGATATATTAATTTTCTTTCTTTTGCAAAAAAAATAATAATTCTTTTTTGTTGTTGCTAATACAAGAAATCCACATTTTTTAAAAACTTAAATTTCTGCTGGATGATAGGAGCTAAAAAATGTTTTAGTGTATAATCTTCCAGGCATTTTCCTTTATATACATATTTATGTACATATATATGTATACACACACACAAGCATATGAGTGCAATATACAATGGAGGGAAATTGGGACAAAAATAGTTCTATGGGTTTTTTAAATAGGAAAATTAGCATAAAGTTGTATATTAATAGGAATAAGCTAATAAAGAGGCCAATTATTGATGATATAGTAGAGAAAATGAAAAGAATTATTAAGCAACATCCTTGCAAACAAGAGAGTGGGCTCTAATGCACAAGGATAGGGACTGGCCTCGGGTAACAACCAGAGTTCACCCACAGTCCCAGAAAAAATATATATATAGCATTATGAGCAGAGGTGTAAGCAGGTGAAAATAAAGTATAAATATGATGGAAGCCTTTAGAAGTTATCTTCTGATTTACTCCATTTTATCAGTGAGGAAGAAATAAAGTCATCACCAAAAAGAAATAACAGTTCTTGGAAGGCTATAGTAAGAGAATAGAATAAGGTATAAAATATCATCTGGGAAAAGAGGAAAGTACAGGAATTAAAGTAATATTGTATAATGACTGGGTGATAGTAAGCACCTCTATTCACAAACAAATTATTTCTGATAATCCTCCATATATTTATAATATGTAATATGGTTATATATTGCAAAATTTGCCCTTAGATTGTCATTTATTATAATGTTTTTTAGTCCCCTGTATTAAAAATATGGCCAGGCATAGTAGTCTACACCTGTAATCCCAGGGGTTTGGGAGGCTGAGAGAGCTGATAATGAGAAGCAAAGAAAACAAATGCTTATAAAGATATAGGGGGAGAGAAAGCACATAACTAGACAAAGAACATAATAATAATTTTCTGGTTTTAACCCCCTACATATCTTACAATAAGTTTTTCTTAGATAACCTGAGGTAGTGTTCTTTCTTGCAACCAAAAAGCCTACAACACTGGGAACAGAGGTGTGTACCTGTAATCCCAGTGATTTGGGAGGTTGGGGCAGGATGACAGAAAAATTTGAGGCCAGCCTGGCCAACTTAGCAAGAACCTGTCTCAAAATTTAAAAAGGGCTGGGGATGTGGCTCAGTGGTAGAGTGCTCCTGGGTTCAATCACCGAAAGTGCCCCCCACCAAAAAAAAGTTGCAGATGATATCTGACAGGTAATAAGAGGGTATACTCATAAAAACGTTGGGTTTCAC
Organism: Geosciurus inauris; assembly: GCA_004024805.1. Lineage (NCBI taxonomy): Eukaryota > Metazoa > Chordata > Mammalia > Rodentia > Sciuridae > Geosciurus > Geosciurus inauris. The sequence continues at coordinate 53,094 of PVHX01010505.1, forward strand.
TGAGTCTGATGGGAAGACAATGGAGAGTTATCAACAGAGGAGTAACATTAGTTTATATCTAAAAGAGTCACTGTGAGCAGAGCCCAGTGCATTGCACCTATAATCCCAGCTATTCTGGAGGCTAAAGCAGGAGGATTACAAAATCGAAGCCAGCCTCAGCAATTTAGTCAGACTTTGTCTCAAAATAAAAAGTAAAAATATGGCCAGGCATAGTAGTATACACCTGTAATCCCAGGGGTTTGGGAGGCTGAGAGAGGAGGACTGCAAGTTTGAGACACCAGCCTCAGGAACTTGGTGGTATTTTAAGCAACTTAGCAAGACACTATCTCCAAATAAATAAATAAAATTAAAAGAGCTGGGGATGTGTCTCAGTGATATAGTGTCTCTGGGTTCAATCTCTAGTACCAAAAAGATAAACTTAAGGGGCTAGGGTTGTGGCTCAGTGGTAGAGTGCTTGCCTAGCACTTGTGAGGCACTGGGTTTGATCATCAGCACCACATAACAATAAAAAAATAAAATTAAAATAAGAATATTGTGTCCATCTACAACCATATATATATAAAACTTAAAATTATGGCTGGGGGCCAAGTGCAGTGGTGCACACCTGTAATCCCAGTGACTGAAGAGGCTGAGGACAGCCTGAGCAACTTGATGAGGCTCTAAGCAACTTATTGAGACCCTATCTCAAAATAAATAAATAAACAGGGCTGGGAATGTAGCTCAATGGTTAAGTACTCCTGGGTTAAATCCACAGTTATCCACCCCCCCCCCCAAAGGACAGGGATGTAGCTCAGAAGTAGGGTGCTTATGTAACATGCAAAGGCCCTGGGGCCAATTCCCAGAATTCCCTCTTTCTCTCCTTCCCTCCGTATGTGTGTGTGTGTGTGTGTGTGTGTGTCTCTCTCTCTCTCTCTCTCTCTCACACACACACACACACACACACAATCATTCTAGATGCAAAGTTGAGAGTAGTATAAACTGGGTAAATATATAAGCAGAGATCAATTTAATAACCAGGTAAGAGATGATGTTGGCTCACATCAGAGTAGTAGCAATAAAGGTCACGAGAAGTAGTCAGATTCTGGGTACGTTTCAAAGGTAGAGCCAAGAGGATTTTCTAACTAATTAGATTTAGGACATAACCAAAGAGAATAGTTAAAGATAACACTAAATTTTTGACCTGAGCAATAAAAGAGGCAGGGGAAATAGCTCAGAGGTAGAACGTTTGCCTAGCATGAATAAAGCTCTAGATTTGACTAAAGGGAGGAAGAGAGCGAAGAGAAGAAAAGAAGAGGACAGAATGCCTTTAATCCAGAGGGTAAAGACTTGGAAGTAGAGAAGTTTGGGCTAGAGGTATAAATCTAGGGACATCAGTGGTTCTTTGTTTTTTAAGACTCGAGACCAGATGAAATCACCAAAGAAGTATAGACAAAAAGGAAGAACAAGCAAAGAGTAGGAAGAAATGATTAGTGAGATGAGAGGAAAATCAAAAGAACATAATGTCCTTGAGGGTAAGTGAGAAAGTACTACAAGTAGGAGAAATTGATCAACTAGCTCAAATACTTATCAATTTAGCTGGACACCAAGAACAGATAGATCATGGAGTTTAGTATCACAGATATTGTTAAGGAAGTTTCAGTGGAATAAGGAGCAAAAGCCTAACAGAAGTGGTCTTATAGGAGAATGGGTGAAGAATTTGAGACAGCAAACAGGAGACCAATTTATGGAATTTTGCCAAAGCAAGGGGGCAGAAGCAGGCAACGGAAGTGGCAGCTCAATAAAAAGGATGTTCATCAAGTTCTACATCAAGTCCTTTAGTCTTGGATTATGTAAATTAGTAAATTAGCTTTTATGCTTATGAAGTTTTAGGCAGATTTTAGTTGGGTGATTTTCTTTCCTTTTTTTTCCTCCTCCTTTCTTTTATTGCAGTACTGGGGGTGGTCGTCCACTGAGCTACATCCCAGACCATTTTTTTTTTTCATCCCAGAGCTTTTTATTTTTTATTTTGAGAAAGGGTCTCACTAAACTGCTACAGCTGGCCTCTAATTTGCTATCCTCCTCCTATCTCACCCAATTTGAACTGATAGCAATTTCAGGAATTTTCAGCAGTTGAACTAATATACTGACTTTAGAACCTAGCCCTTTTCATTCCATAGACCAGATTGTTCTATTTTATAGATAATATAAAATAATATAAAAAAAACTAAAGTACTAAAAACTACAAAATGTTGATAAAATTCAAAAAGACCTAAATTACTGGAGAGACATGATACCATGTTGATATACTGTAAGGCTTGAGGTGGAAAAATAATTAATCATCCTTCAATTTATATGAAGGTTTAATGCAATTTTATCAAAATTTCATCAATATTCTTTTTATAGAGATAAATAAGATAACTCTAGGGACTGAAGTATGTAGCTCATTGGTAGAATGCTTGCCTAGCATACACAAGGTCCTGGGTTTGGTCTCAAAGACAAAAATAATAATAACGAAATCCATATGAAAAGGCAAAGAAAATGCAAGAATATTTAAACATAAGAGTGAAGAGAAAATGCTCTACCAATTTTATGATTATAAAGCTACAGGAATCAAGCATGTGATAGTGAAACATACAGCTCAAAAGATCAGAGGACCCAGAAAAAGATGCACGTACGTATGAACAATTGATTTCACATAACGGTATTAAGGCAATACAATGAAGGAACCATAAATCAATCTCAACTTACATTTCATACCTTATGAAAAAAGTAACAAGAAATGGATCATAGATTTAGGTATAAAGCATAAAAATACAAACTTTTTTTTTAAAGCGTAAGAGAAAACATTTGAGACCCAGAGTTAGGCAAAGAGTTCATAGACTTGACATGAAAAACACTGTTGTAAAAGAAAAAAAAGAGGTCATTAAAGTAGACTTCATAAAAATGAAAACGTTTGAGTCCAGCACAGTGGTGCACACCTATAGTCCCAGCCACATAGGAGGCTGATGCAGGAAAACTACTTGAGCCCAGGAGTTCACAGTTGAGATACTATGTCAAACATAAAAATTTTGCTTTGTGCAAGACCCTATTAAAAAGATAGAAAGACAAGCTACAGAATGGAGAAAATATTTGAAAGTCACAAAGGACTAGAATCTAGAAAATAGAGCTGGGCGTGGTGGCATATGCCTATAATCCCAGCAACTCAGGAGACTGAGGCAAGAGGGTCACAAATTTGAGAACAGCCCTGGCAACATAGCAAGACCCTGTCCCCAAAGAAAAAGGGCTGGAGTTATACCTCAGTGGTAGAGTGCCCCAAGTTCAATCCCCTATACCACAATGAACAGAATAGAATAGAATAGAATAGAATAGAATAGAATAGAATAGAATAGAATAGAATAGAATAGAATAGAATAAAGACTAGACTTGACTCAACTCAAAATTCAAAAGCAGGGCTCCAGGTATTGCTCAATGGTACAGTCCTTGCCTGGTAGGTATAAGACAATGGTAGAGAAGAAACCAAACCAAACCAAACTGAACCCTCCAATTAGAAAATGGACAAAGGCTGGTAGTATACCTCAATGGCAGAGCACTTTTCTAACATGTGCAAGGCCCTGGGTTGGACCCTCAGTGGAAGGAAAGAAGGAAGAGAGGGAGGGAGAGAGGAAGGACAGGAAAATAAATGAAATCAGACTAAAGACATGAAAAGAACTCACCAAAAAAATATACAGGTGGCAAATAAGCAAATAAAAAGACTTTCATGTTAGGGAAACGCAGATGAAACAGGTAACACTATATATCTATAAAAATGGCCAAAATAGGGGCTGACTGGGGCTGTAGCTCAGTAGTAGAGCACTTGCCTTGCATGTGTGAGGCACTGGATTTGATTCTCAGCACAACAATAAAAATAAAATAAAGATATTGTGTCCATCTACAACTAAAAAACTTTTAAAAAAGAAAAAGGCCAAAATAAAAAAAAAATAGTGATAACACCAAATGCTGGTGAGAATGCAGAAAAACACTCATACATGGCTGGTAGCAATGTAAAATATCATCTAGAAGAAGAAAAAATTTTTTTCACAACACAGCAATTAATTTAGATGCTTAAAATGAATACAAAGGGAAATAAAGATCACAAAATTATACATACTACAACAATGTGTCATGTATTAGAGGGTATAAATGATTACACCAGGGTGATGTAAACACCACCACTAAAGATAAAACTATCTAAAAGGCAGCACTCATTGGTCTGCTGCTTTAACACAGCACACTTTTATACAGATCTAAAAGGTGTCAAAATTAGTAGCTGCAAAGTCAATTCTTCATGTGATTCTAGCTTAAAATATTTCAGAAACAGATCTGAAATCCAGATTTTTTTTTGACAGTAGTAATGTCAAGAATAGTCAGAACAAGAAAAATTCTATAATATAAGAGAGTCCAGTTATATATCTTACATGGCTTGCCTCTGTTGCAAGACTGTACAAGGTTATACGCAAAAACTAAGCCTGATCTGGAAGAAATTTTGCAGCTCCTTTTAAAACTAGAACTTACCATATGGCCCAACAATTAGTAATTCTTGGGCATCTATCCCAGAAATTAAAAAAAAAAAAAAAAAAACTTATTTCCACATAGAAACTTGCATATGAATATTCACAGCAACTTCATCCAATTAACAAACACAGAAAACTATCCAAATGTCCTTTAGTGAATAAACAACTAAATAAATGATGGTACATCATATAATGGAATACTCCTTAGCAATAAAAAAGAACAAATTATTGATATACACAACATCTTAGACGAACCAAGGAGTTAGGGATGGAGGAGGAAGGTGGGTAAGGATATCAAAAGGCCAAGGGGGAGAGTTGTGTTGTTAGTACAGTTAAATATCTTAATTGTGGTGAAAACTACACAGAGCTACATGTACACAAATGAGTGCATATGTAGCACAAGCTGTGAATTATACCAATGTTGATTTCCTAGTTTTGACATTGAACTATATACTATACATAGGAAAGAAATTAACAATGGAGTTTGGTAAAGAATACACAGGATGGGGCTGGGGCTGTAGCTCAGTGACAGAGCACTTGCCTTGCAAATGTGAGGCACTGGGTTCAATCCTCGGCACCACATAAAAATAAATAAAGACATTGTGTGCATCTACGACAAAAAGAATATTAAAAAAAATACATAAGATGTTCCTATAAGTTGCTCTGCAAATTCCTATGAATCTATAATTATTTCAAAATCAAAGTTTAAAAAAGCTAGAGCCAGATGCAGTGATGCATACCTACAATCCCAGCTACTCGAGAGTCTGAAGCAGGAGATTTGCAAGTTCAAGGCCAGCCTAGGCAACAAAGTGAGATCCCATTTCAAAAATATATAAAGAAAAACAAGGTACAGACTGAAAGAAAATACTTGGAAACTACATATTTTACTAAGGACTAGTCTTTAGAATTCATAAAAGAACTTTCTAAATAAATAATCCAATTAATGTGAAAAACATCCCTAGCACGGGGGTGGGGGGTGGGGGGAGTGAACAATAACAAAAACCCTGAAAAACAAAGTGGGAGACATGCATAGACATTTCACCCAAGTATATACAGATGGCAAAGAATCAGGAGGAGAGATGTTCAACATCATTATCCATTAGAAAAACATAAATTAAGACCAAATCCAGTATCACTACATACCCACGTAAACACCTACAATTTGAAAATTAGTGACAATAACAATTATGCTGGCAAGGATACAGGAAAACTAAATCTCTCATACACTGCCAGTAGAAATGAAAAATGAGCAAGTCACTCTGGAAAATGGCTTGGTATTTTCTCAAAAACTAAACATATTTATACATGTGACCCAGCAATTCCACTCCTGGGCATGTATTTGGAGAAAAGAAAATGTATGTCCATATAAATCCCTGTGCACAAATGCTCATAATAACTTTAACTGTAATAGCCCAAAACTGCAACCAACCAAAATGCTCTTAGAAAAACTGTGAGCCATCCAAACCATTAAATATTACTTAGAAATAAAACAAACTGAAAGCAAATTTGAATCACTCATTATAAAGTCAAAAGACAATGATAAGGGAAAGAGTAGTTGCAGGATGGGGCTGTGGCTCAGTGACAGAGCACTCGCCTAGCATAGCACACATGAGGCACTGGATTTGATCCTCAGCACCACATAAAAATAAAATAAAGGTATTGTGTCCATCTACAACTTTTAAAAAGAAAGAAAGAAGAAAATAAGAGTAGTATTACCACAAAGTACTAAATTTCTTAATTCTATAGAGGAAATATTCCAACAGCCCAAATTGAAACTATAGGAATTTCAATTAATTCAAAAGAAAAAGAAATACAATCATTTTAAACATACAAGAAAAAAAACAAAAAACAAAAAAAAAAACAACATTTCACCCTCACCCTTAAGAGATATCTAAAAAAAACAGCGGGGAACAGAGGCACATACCTGTAACCCCAGCTACTCAGAAGGCCAAGGCAGGAGGATCTCAAATTGAGGCCAGCCTGAGCAATTTAGCAAGATCTTGTCTCAAAACAAAATTGAAAACTGGGAAGGGGCAGTGCTGGGGATGTAGCTCAGAGGTAGAAGTTTCTGGGTTCAGTCTCCAAAACAAAAACAAAAAGACAAAACATGCAGGGGCCCAGTGGCCCATGCCTGTAATCCCAGCAGCTCTCAAAACCAGCTTCAGCAATAGTGAGGCGCTAAGCAACTCAGTGAGACTCTGTATCTAAATAAAATACAAAATAGGGCTGGGGATGTGGCTCAGTGGTTGAGTGCCCTAGTACCCAAAATAAAAAAATCCCTAGTACCCTACATAGGACTTTTTTCCTATGAATCTATAATTATTTCAAAAACTACAATCCTTAGTACCCAAAAGAAAAAAAAGAAAAAAGAAAAATATGTTTATATATGAAGGAACTCTCTCTGGAAAGACACATTAGGAACTAAAAATAATGCTGATGGTCAAGATAAAGGTAACAGAACTTTCTTTTCATATAAACCCTTTGGTCCCTTGTGATTTTTATACCAAATGAATATATTATCTATTTTTTAAAAAAAAGTTTTCCCCATTCCTGGGGAATCAAACCCTGAGCCTTGTGCACAGTAGGCAAGTGTTTTACATTGAGCTATATCCCCAGCCCAAAAAACCTTTTTTTTTTTTTTTTTTTGGGGGGGGGGGGGGATACCATGAATTGAACTTGGGCACTTAGTCACTGAGCCACATCCCCAACCCTTTTTATCTTTCATTTCACTAAGTTATTGAGGACTTCACTTGGGTTCCTCCTGCCTCAGCCTCCAGAGTCTCTGGGATTACAGGCGTGCACCACCACGCTTAGTTGCTTTTAAAAAATAATAATAATAATAATTCAGTAATTCTGTTAGTGGATAAGCATACAACAGATCAGTAGAAGAGAATAAACCTGGAAAAATACTAACTCAAACAAAAGTTTTGGTGAAAATAAAATCAGAGACTTAGGTATATATGTTAAAAAAAAAGAAAAAGTGAAGTCCAGAACTGAAAGATGTTTTTAATGTTCTCATCTAGGAAACAGGACAAGTTATTTGAAATCAGACAAAATCCAAAGCCACTAGTTTAATATATGAAAAGTGACCAATGTAATAGAGCATATTAATAACATAACGGACAAAAAACTCAATGAATGCAGAAAAAGTATTTAACAAATTCCAACACACTTTCTTTTTTTTAAAAAAATATTTTTTTAGTTGTAGATGGACACAATGTTTTTATTTTATTGCTTTGTACATGGTGCTGAGGATCCAACCCAGGGCCTCACGCATGCGAGGCAAGCGCTCTACCGCTGAACTACAATCCCAGCCCCTCCAACACACTTTCATGATCAAAAAATTCAACAAAAAGGGCATCTATCTTTAAAAAAAAAAAAAATCCACAGCTATACTTAATGATGAAAGGACAAAATATCTTCCACAAGGAACAAACACAAGAATATCTACTTTCCAAATTCGATAGCAAATGAAATATACCATGACTAGTGATAGTTTTTTTCCTGGAATATAAGGATAGTTCAAGATAGAATGGGGAGGGGAGAAGGGAGGAGAAAAGGGAAAGGAAGAGGGAGGAGAGGAGGACGAAGAAGGAGGAGAAAATGATGATTAGGAGGAGGAGGAGGATGACCACATGCACATCCGAATTGGTACAAAAAAGGTATGTGAGGGCTAGGGGTGTGGTTCAGTGGTAAAAGCATTTGTCTACCACCTGTGAGGCCCTGAGTTCAATCCCCAGCACCACCACCAAAAAAAAAAAAAGGTATTTGACAAAATTCAACATCCTATTTTGATAAAAACCAACTAGGAATGGAAGGAAACTCTCTCAATATAACAAAGGCCATATGTAAAAACCTGACAACTGAAGGATAGTGGTAGATAATAATACCAAAATATGTTATCTGCATGTATGAATGTGCCACAATGAAACCCATTATTCTGTACAATTAAAATGTGTTCATAAGGGCTGGGGCTGTGTGGCTCAGTGGTAGAGCACTTGCCTCGCACGTGTGAGGCACTGGGTATGATCCTCAGCACCACGTTAAATAAATATATTGTGTCCGTCTACAACTAAAAAAAAAAAAGAAAAATTAAATACACTCATAAAAAGAAAAGAGAAGAGAACTCACAACTAACCTCATATTTAATGGTGAAAAACTTAAGTTTTTTCCACTAAGAAACGGCAACTCTTGCCACTTCTATTCAAGAAAGGACTGGTAGTTATAGAAAGAACAATAAGGCAAGAAAAAGAAAATGCATCCAAATTTAAAAGAAGTAAAATTATCTCTGTTCACAGATATGACTCCTCTGTTCACGGATATGACTCATGTAGACAATTTTAAAGGATTAAATTTTTTAAAAATCTAGAACTTTTTTAAAAAATCCAGGAAAGTTGCAATATACAAAATCAAGCTGGGCACAGTGGCACACACCTGTACTCCTGGCAACTTGGGAGGCTAAGGCAAGAGGACTGCAAGTTCAAAGCCAGCCTCAGCAACTTGGCAAGGTCCTAAGCAACTAGGCAAGACCCTGTGTCAAAATTAAAAATAGGGCTGGGGTTGTGGTTCAGTGGCAGAGCACTTGCCTAGCATGTGTGAGGCCCTGGGTTCGATTCTCAGCACCACATATAAATAAATCAATAAAATTAAGGTCCATCAACAACTAAAAAAAATAAATATTTAAAAAAATAAAAAATAAAAAGGGATTGGGGATGTGGCTCAGTGGTTAAGCGCTCATGAGTTCAATCCCTAGTACCAAAAACAACAACAACAACAAAAAAACAATCAACATGCAAAAATCAGTTGCATTTCCAATACCAACAATGCACAATCTGAAAAAGAATATTTTCATTTTAAATGGCATAAAAACAATAAAATACTTAGAAATAAATTTAACCAATGAAGCATAAGACTTGTATATTGAACTATAAAGCATTGCTGAAAACAATTAAGACTTAATATTGCTTAAATGCTGGCATTACCTACCCAAAGCATTTTATAGATTCAATGCAACCCCTAACAAAATCCCAATGGCATTTTTTGTAAAAATAGAAAAAAATCCCCAAATTAATTTGATCTGGGGTACCTGACTAGGCAAAAGAATTCAAAAAAGAAAACTGGAAGTCTCACAGTTCCTAATTTCAAAGCAAAGGTACAATCATCAAAACAGTGTCATAATGACATAACAACAGACAGAAGCTAATGGAACAGAATACAGTCCAGATATTAACCTTGCACATATGGTTAAATGACCTTCCACAAGAGTACCAAGACCACACAATGGAAAAAAGAACAGTTTCTTCAACAAATAGTGCCCAAATAGATATCCACAGGCCAAAAAAAAAAAGAAAATGGACCCTTATCTTACACTATAAAGAGAAACTAACTTAAAACGAATGAAAACCTAAATGTAATACCTAAAATTCTGAAATTCCCAAAAGAAAACAAAGAGGTAAAACTTTAGGTCAATGGTTTTGGCAATGATTTCTTGGACATGGCACCAAAAGCATAAGCAGCATAGAACAAAAACAGGTTGGAGGTATGGTAGCTCAGTAGTAGAGGGCATGCTTAGCAAGCGCAATCCTGAGTCTGACTCCCCAGCACCACCAAAAGTGGTGGGGTGGGGGGCAGATGGGACTATATTAAAGACTTTTACACAAAGGAAACAATCAACAGAGTGAAAAGGCAACTAATGGAATAGAAAAAAATCTGCAAATCATATTTCTGATAAGGGGTTATATTCAGAATAAAGAACCCATACAACTGGTAACAACAAAAGAAAAAACAATCCAATTTAAAAATGGGCACAGGACTTAACCAGACATTTTTCCAAAGAAGAAATACAAAGGCCAAGGAGCATAAGAAAAGATGTTGAACATCATTTTTTTTAGTGTTATTGTATTTTTTATACCTTTATTTTGTTTATATTTATGTGGTACTGAGGATCAACCCCAGTGCCTTCACTCATGCTAGGCGAGCACTCTACCACTGAGGTACAGCCCCAGCCCCTGGACATCATTTCTCACTAGAAAAAATGCAAACCAAAATTATGAAATACTACCTCACACCCATTAGAATGGCCAATATTAAAATGACAGAAAATAGTAAATACTGGCAAGGATGTAGAAAAATTTGAATCCTTGTACCCTACTGGTAGGAATGCAAAATGGTACAGCTGCTATGGAAAGCAGGATGCCAATTCCTCAAAAAATTAAACTACCATTTGATCCAGAAATCTCCCTTCTGGGTAAATATCCAAAAAAGATGAAAGGAAGATCTTGAAAATTTGCATACCTATGTTCATAGCAACATTACTCACAATGACGTAAGGGTAGAAACAACTCGTCTACAGATGAATGCATAAACATAGTGGGGTGTGTGTGAGACACACAAACAGAATATTATTCAACCTCAAAAAGGAAAGAAATCCTGTCACATGCTACAACATGCTAAGCAAACTAAACCAATCACACCAAATACTGTATGATTCCAACTACATGAGTTATTAAAAAGAAATTATAAAAACAAAGTAAAAGCTAGGCACTGTAGCTCATGCCTGTGATTACAGATACTCAGGAGTCGAAGGCAGGAGGATCTCAAGTTCTAATCTGGCCCTGGCAATTTAGCGGGAACCTTCTCAAGATAAAATTTCAAAAGAGATGGGGACATGGTTCAGTGATAGAGCATCCCTGGTTTCAATTTCCAGTACCGCAGGGGGGAAAAAACAACAACAAAAGAAAAAGAAACTGAAAGCAGAATTGTGGTTACCAAGGGATGGAGGTAGGAGTACTTGGGGAGTTGTTTAATGAGTATAGTTTCACTTTTACAAAACGAAAAAGTTTTAGAGGTCTGCTGCAAAACATAGTGAAGAGACTTAATGCTGCTGAACTATAAAATGGTTAAGATGATAAAATTTGGTGTTTTTTAAACCGTAATTTTTTAAAAGTAAATTAGACATATTCCATTAAAAATCATGTAACAAAAAGAACAGTAATAAAGAATTGGTGCATACCACATCATGGACAAACCTTGAATACATTATGCTAAATAAAAGTAGCTAGTTACAAGTGATCATGTATAATATGAAATGTCAAGAATAGGCAAATCCATAAAGACAGAAAAATTAGTGAATTTTAGTGGCTGGAAGGAGTAGTGGAGAGAGTGACTACTGATTAGTATAAGGTTTCTTTTTGAAGTGCTGAAAATGTTCCAGAATTAGTGGTCATAGATGTACAACTCTGTAAATACACTAGAGGGGCTGGGATTGTAGCTCAGTGGTAGAGTTCTCGCCTCGCATGCGTGAGGCACTGGGTTCGATCCTCAGCACCACATAAAAATAAATAAAAAAGATATTGTGTCCATGTACAACCAAGAATTTAAAAAAAAAAATACACTAGAAACCACTGAACTGTACATTCTGTGAACTATTTCTCAATGAAGACATTGTTTTCTAAATATCAAAAAATAAATTTGAAAAATGTTTTCAACTTCAGTGTAATGAAAAAAACTATACATTACAAAAGGGACAAACCAAGATAAAATATTTACAACATATAATAGGAAGCAGGCTAATATGTGTGTGTATGTGTGTGTGTGTGTGTATAAAAAAAATAGTAAGGAAAATGAAGAACTTAAAAAAATTCATCTACAAATGGCCAATATTCATAAAAGTGTTCAACTTCAGTAGGGTAAAAGTGTGCAAATTAAAACAAGATGTTTTCACTTTATCAGTTGATAAAAAATTTTAAATTGGGGGTACTAAGCACTCTCATACATATTGATGAAGCCCTGTGCCTGGCACATAATTGTAATTCCAGCAACTCTGGAGCCTAAGGCAGGAGGACTGCAAGTTTGAGGCCAGTTTCAGCAACTTAGGGAAACCCTGTTTCAAAATAAAATCTAAACAGTACTAGGATAAAGTGCCCTTGAGTTCAATCCCCAGTACCAAAAAATAAAATACAGTGATCTACATGGGAATGAGTACATAATATATTATGGTGTTAAATTTAATTCAGAAAATTGAGGATGTGAAAAAGTTCCATTTTAACAAGCACTCCATGTAATTCTGATTCAACTACTCTGTAAGGGTGGTCAACTTTATGCTCTGAATAATATAGCCCTTAACTATTCTGCCATTGGGACTTATTTTTTTAAATGGACCTTTCTTTCTCTTCCTCTCTCCCAGCTCCTCCTTAATCTCTTGTCCCTCCCTAATTTCAGGGGAAACAAGATTACCTTTCTTCCCCATCCTAGGCAGAATTATCTGTCCTTGAGTATACAGGCACCCATAGAAGTCACCTCTTCAAAAGTCCCCTGTTCCCACTGATGGGCAGAATCACAGCCTCGGGGACAGGAGTCCCTCATATTGCCCCTTTGCTAGCAAACTTCTTTTTCTTTTTTCTCATAACCATGTCCTCACTATTGGATTGGCATGGGGGACAAGGACTGACCTTTCAGTAACAACTCCGCAGGACAAAAATGTTAAATTCATGTTGCCTAGTAGATAAAATCCCCTTAATTTTCATCACAATTCCTTTTAGTTTATTTTGTCCAAAGATGAACCTATGCATGAATTTATTTCTAGAATGGAACTTGGCACAAGAATGCACTCATTAAGCCAGGCGCAAGCCTGTAATCCCAGCACTTAGGGAGGCTGAAACAGGAGAATCGCGACTTCAAAGCCAGCCTCGGCAAGGGCGAGGCGCTAAGCAACTCAGTGAGACCCTCTCTACATAAAACACAAAATAGGGCTGGGGATGTAGTGCCCCTGAGTTCAATCTCCAGTACCACACACACACACACACACACACACAAAAATGCACTCATTAAATATTAGTTGAATCAAAACAAATTTTTTTGTACTAGGGATTGAACCCAGGAGTGCTTTATCCTACTCCATTTTATTCTTTATTTTGAGACAAGGTCTCGCCAAGTTGCTGAGGTTCTCTTAAAGTTGTTGCAGCTGGCCTGGAACTTGTGATTTTCTTGCCCAAGCCTCCCAAGGCACTGGAATTGTAGGGGTGCACCACTGTACCCAGTTTGATGAATTTTTAAATGAAAATATTTTAATATTTAAATACTGAAATAAGTCACAAATCTTCTGGGAATACAGGGTAAACAAGATTCTCCTTCCCTGACTATATTTATATAAAAATCAAAACAGGAGTGGGGCTTGGTAGTCCTCACCTGTAATCCCAGCTATTTGGGACTCTGAGAAAGGAATGAAAATCTGAGGCTAGCCTCCACAATTTAGAAAGACTTGTCTCAAAATAAAAAGGGCAGGGGGGGGCAAGGTTGTGGCAGAGCATGCGCGAGGCACTGGGTATGATCCTTAACACCACATAACAAATAAAACAAAAATATTCTGTCCATCTACAACTACAAAGGGGTGGGTGTTGCTCCGTGGTAGAGCTCCCCAATATTCAACCCTAGTATAGACTAATTAATTACTTAATTTTTAAAAACATTTCATTTACAGTATGCACTGGTTAAAATTATTATGTAAAGCCAGGCATGGTGGCATACACCTATAATACCTGAGGCTTGGCAGACTGAAGCAGGTGGATCCCAAGTTCAAAGCCAGTCTCCCCAAGTTAGGGAGGCCCCAAGCAACTCAAGGAGACTGTCTCTAAACAAAATATCAAAAAGGGCTGGGGGTGTGACTCAGTGGTTAAGTGCCCTTTGGTTCAAACCCTCCTACAAAAATAAAAAGATTATCATGTAAAATTAAAATCATAGATCTTTTACAAAATACATTCAGTACCTCAAAATAACCCATACGGACCTCAATTTTTTTCAGTGACCTTTTTTTTTTTTGGTACAAGGGATTGAACCCAGGGATACTTTACCATTGAGTTACACCCTCAGTCCTTTTTATTCTTTATTTCAAGGCAGGGTCTTGCTAAATTGACAAGGCTGACCTCAAACTTGCAATCCTGCTTCAGACTCCCTAATCGTGAGGATTACAGTTGTGCATCACAACATCCAGCTTCTCAGTGACTTCTAAAAAAAAAAAAAAAAATTCAGGGGTATTTTTCTAAATAAGAGCAAGGATGTTACAAAATTACTACTTATTCTAAAGAACAATTTTTAAATATTTTTATCTACTTTTGATACTTTATGTTTATATAAGGCTATACACTAGCTATGAAATCAAGCAAATTTGCATTTGAATTCTGACCCCTTCACTTAAGCGATCTTCAGGTCTCAGATCTCTCTCACACTAATCTCACAAAAAAAGTCATTCTGAGGCTTAAATGAGATGAATAAGCGCCCAGCTTAGACCTTGGCAGAATTAAGTGCCCCATAATTTTTAGTACTGCATTCTGTTTCTCCAATTAATGTACAGTATTAAAGACCTCATGGTGCTGGGCATTGTAGCACAACCCTGTAATCCCAGTGACTCAGGGCTGAAGATGGAGGATTGCAAACTCAAGACCAGCTTCAGCAACTTGGTGAGACCCTGTCTCAAAAAAATAAAAAGGGCTGGGGATAAAACTCAGTGGTAAAGCAACCCTGGGTTCAATCCCCAGTACCAAAAAAAAAAAAAAAAAAAAGATTGATTGATTGAAGCAGGGCACAGTGGCACAGACATATAGTTCCAAAATCTTGGGAGGCTGACGCAGGAGGATCACAAGTTTGAGGCCAGCCTGGGCAACTTTCCAAGACCTTGTCTCAAAATAAAATTTAAAAATTAATAGAAGCTGGGCGCGGTGGTGCACACCTGTAATCCCAGCAGCTCAGGAGACTGAGGCAGGAGGATAATGAGTTCAAAGCCAGCCTTGGCAAAAGTGAGGCACTAAGCAACTCAACAAGACCCTGTCTCTAAATTAAATACAAAATAGGGCTAGGGAAGTGGCTCAGTGGTCAAGTGCCCCTGAATTCAATTCCCGGTACCCAAAAAAAAGGAAAGAAAAAAAAAGTAACATTTTTGCTCAGTAGCAAATGGATGAGGAGTCCCTCTGGATTCAAAACCTAGGACTGGGAAATAAACATTAAAATAGAATTCTGGAAATTACAAACTATCCTGAAAGGATGCATAGGGATAATAATGTGCTTTCTCAATTCAGCCTTTTTTAAAACCTAAAGTGGTTAAATTCTAATACTGCATTCAACATATTCAATTTCTTTTGTACTGCAATAATTCCTTTCTTTGGCACATCTAAATCTTACTTACATTCCAGTTTTAAGTAATCCCAACAGCTTGGGAGACTGAGGTAGGAGCATTGCAAATTCAAAGCCTGCCTCAGCAACTTAGTGAGGCCCTAAGCAATTCAGTGAGACCCTGTTTCTAAATAAAATATTAAAAAAAGGATGGGGTGTGGCTCAGTGCTTAAGTGCCCCTGGGTTCAATCCTTGGTACTAAAAATTAAGCAAATAAATAAGTTGATTAATTAATTTAGCCAGGACTAATGCCAAAGAATTAGAATTACTAATCTTTGCCCAAAACTACCAGGGTCACATGCAAGCACTGTCAAAACTGAAAGTCTGGCTGAAGAAAGGAAATGGCTTAAAATTACCTTCCAATCACCCAGAATTTATAAATAAAATGTCTTTGAAAAAGACATGAAGAAGCCGGGCAGCCGGGCGCGGTGGCTCAAGCCTGTAATCCCAGCACTCAGGGAGGTTGAGACAGGAGAATCGCGAGTTCAAAGCCAGCCTCAGCAATGGTGAGGTGCTAAGCAACTCAGTGAGACCCTGTCTCTACATAAAACACAAAATAGGGCTGGGGATGTGGCTCAGTGGTCAAGTACCCCTGAGTTCAATCCCCAGTACCAAAAAAAAAAAAAAGAAGCCGGGCATGGTGGCTCAAGCCTGTAATCCCAGCACTTAGGGAGGCTGAGACAGGAGAATCATGAGTTCAAAGCCACCCTCAGCAATGGCGAGGTACTAAGCAACTCAGTGAGACCTTGTCTCTACATAAAACACAAAATAGGGCTGGGGATGTGGCTCAGTGGTCGAGTGCCCCTGAGTTCAATCCCCAGTACCAAAAGAAAAAAGAAAAAGAAAAAGACATGAAGGGAGCCCAGCGTGGTGGCACATGCCTGTAAACCCAGCACTTCGGGAGGCTAAGACAGGAGAATCATGAGTTACAAAGCCAGCCTAAGCAACGGTGAGATGCCAAGCAACTCAGTGAGACCCTGTCT